>VDFB02281492.1:987779486-987847957 GCA_007258455.2 Sequoia sempervirens
GGGCCTTTGGGAATATTTTTTAATTATGGAGGAGATCACTATATGAATCAATCTCAAAATATGAGTAAGGGGAACAAATATAAAAATTATTCTCTTTCATTTTCGAAATAAACATTTAAAAAAAGGATACATATAGCTATTGATAATTATCACTAAGAATACAAGTCACACCAATCAAGACTATAGGTACTTTATTTTGAATACTTATTTCAATTCTAATAGAAATTAGTACAATTGATAATTTTGTAACTCCTATTTTGGTAAATAAAATTCCAAGATGGGTTGGTTATATGGCTAAACCTTTATTAGTATAATATGAAAACTATTCAAGGCCTTAGGTAGAGAAATGTCTATTCAAATCCAAAGTGGATTACTATATTTTTTAATAGAATTCAACCTCTATGTAGCTCCTTTAGGGTCATATGTTTTCATATTAAGAATTAATTGGTTATGTAATCATAGAGAAAAATTAGACTATTTTGAAAAATAGTCAAGTTTTCAAATGATTTTGGAAACCCACCCTTGATCCAATGGATTCAAAATAAAGTTAATATCAATAAGATCTCTCCAATCCATTTAAAGAGAGCTAAAATAAAATTTTGTTAAATTTTTAGATTCAAGATGGAAAAAGTTGGAAAATCTAAAGGGGTATCTATTTTTTGATGATCTATTCTTCTATGATTGTCAAAAATTATATGGATTTAAAGAGGAATTATTTGGGAGATTTAAGGACTATCTATTCAATATTACTCATTCCCTTATGAGTTTTAGGTTTTTTCCCTAATGAAATACTATGGTTACTACCTAAAAGATCCTTCAAGTTTACAATTGATATAAAACTTGGCTAAAAACCTGTCTAAATCACCCTGCCATATGAATACAATAGAGTTGATAGAGGTAAAATCCAAACTACAAGTTTATTTCACCAAAGGATTGATTATATCAAGTGTATCACGTTGGGAGCACCAATATATTTGTAAAGGACATAAAATTGCACTTATGCATAGAATATGATATGCTTAACAAAGAAATGATAAGGAATATACCCCTTACCTTGTATTGATGATATTTTTGATTGAATGTGTGGCACAACCATCTTTTCAAAAAGGATCTAAGATCAAGATACCGCCAATTATGGTTGAGGTAGGAAAAAAATACATAAAAAAAAATTAGGACAAGATATGGGTAATAAATTCATATTTTTAACTTTTGGATTAACCAACTTCCTCAAAATATTCATGAAATTGATGAATGTTGGATTGAAATATTTTCTAGACAAGTTTGTACTTTTGTTCTTACATGCTATTCTAATATATTTTAAGAATAAAGAACATATACAATGTTTGAGATTTATCATAAAATGACTAAGGGAACATAAGTTTTATGGTAAGATATCAAAATTTACCTTCTTCTAGAAAGAAGTACAATATTTAGGTCATGTCACTTTTGCAAAAGGATTTATTGTCCATCCTTCAAATATTAAGGCTATCCCAAAATAGACTGCACCTAAGAATGTGCATGAAGTACATATTTTTATGGGATTGGTTGGACATCATAAGTTTGCTTTTTAATTTTTAATGATTTCCAACCCTATCACTTCTATTCAAAGGAAAGGGAAATGTTTGAATGGTAAAAAAAATGTGAAGATTTATTTTATATTCTTAAAGATAAATTGACTTCTACACCAATTCTTAGAGTACTAAACCCTAAAGGTCATTTTGTAGACATCACTCATGCTTTAGGTAAGGGTTTTAGAGGTGTACTTATGCAAAATGGACAAGTAATTGCATATGAGTCAAGAAATTTGTGACCATATGGGAAAAATTATGGTTCACATGATTTGGGGTTAGCAACAATTATGCATCCTCTCCAAATGTTGAGACACTATTTGTTAGGAAAGTATTTTGAGTTTAAAATGGATAACTAGGGCCTCAATGATATTTTCACCTAACAAAATATTAATTCTAAATAGAGATGATAGTTGGAGCTTTTATCAAATTATGATTTTAAAATAAATTATTTAAAAGGAAAGGAAAATTGAGTCAGTGATGTGCTAAGTTGTAGAAGATACATTGCAACAATGGTTTTAATTCAGTCAAATTTTTGAAATCATATAGAAAAAATTGTGAGTGATTTAAATTATTTTAGAAAGTCAAGAGAGTACTATTAGAAAATATTCATGAAAGTAGATATGAGGAGTATTATTTTGAGTTCAATGGACTATTGAGATATAAAGAATAAATGTATGTTCTAGATTAGAATAATCTAAGAAATTTTATGTTAAGGGAAACACATTATGCTACATATTTTGGTGACCCAAGAGTAATGAAGGTGTTAACATATGTGAAACTGCTTTAATTTTGTAAAGGAATGAAGAAATATGATACAAGATGAGGATGTCTACAATTCCAATGAGCCAATATTGAACATCAAATTCTAGTAGGATTTTTGTACCCAATAATGTCGTGTCAAGGACTTCATCCAGGAGAATCCCTGGTTGTAAAGCGATCCTATGACAACAAAAAAAAAAAAAAAATCTTGTATTTTATTCTATAGCTAACTCAACATTTTTTTCCACATCTCATCACATTATCATTTCTCAGCTCATAGAGAATGATATAGTTTCTACATAGAGTCATCTACATCATATCTAGATTTGAGGTTGATTGCATTTGTTTATAGAAAGTTATTGCTCTCAAAATTCACTATCATTCCTAGTAAGAGCATATGGGGCCAACCTGATGTAGAATTCTTTCTATGGACCTACTTCAGAGTGTGAATAGCTTATTGGAGCATCATAAAAACATTTTATGTCCAAGGGGATATTCCTTGGAGATCTATAATACATTTCATTCAGTGAAGGATTATCTTTCATGTTTTAAGACTGACCTACACACTTGATCATTCATTGGGGTTTGTAAGCCCTTGAGGCTAATGTGGACCATTATTGGAGATGGAAAATTATATTTAAGATTCTAGTATAGGAAAAAGTATCCCTTTTTCACACTTAATTTTGGAATAATTAATAATAAAATAAGCTTAATTATGGATTTATCTAGTGTTGTAATATGTTTTTCATATTCACATTAAGTTTAGGGCCCTTTAAATTAAATGGACTTATTTATGCCTTGTTTTTGGTGTTGTAAAGTTTATCTTTACACTTTCATCTACGGCATTATTAATTAAATGAGGTTAATTTTTGTTGATTGGCCCCTTTAATTCAAATCCAAACCTAATTAAATGCAAATTTTGAGGGATAAAGCCCAAAATTCATAAATACCATTTCACAACACTTAACTTTAGAAGATGTGTGTCCTAGGTAAGTGATCTAGGAACCATTCATCATAGGGTGAATGGTTCGTCAATTAGTCCTATGACCCATACTTTACATAATGTTTCACATTTCCTGATGTGTGTCCTAGGTAAGTGGCCTAGGACCCATTCAACCTATGGTGAATGGGTCCTCACTTAGACCTAGGACCCCTCTTTGAAATATGTTTTTGATGGTATTTTAATGATTTCAAATCTTTAATTCAATTTCAACTTGTCATATTTCAATTTCAACAATTAATGTTAAGATAGATATAAATACAAGGTTATTTCACTAAGTTCATCCTAAAATTTCATAAGAAATCAAGAGTATTTTCACAAGAGAATTTTCAAGGCATTCAAGAGCATATTTATAGAAGATTATTGTAGCAATCAAGAATCGTATCATGTCAAATGTTTCTTCATCATGCATGTTGTTTGAGCTAATATGTTGATGTAGTGTTCAATATCAATTCAAGCATATTCAAAGCAATTGTTTCACATCAAGCTTCATGATCAAGATCTACATGCATTAAGGCCATTTCATGATAGTTTCCATATTTTTTATCCAAGGTTTCAAATAAGGTTTGGTGAGTTGTTACATATTGTTGTTCATTCATCATTACTTCATGCATTTCTATTTCATTTCAAGGTTTAATTACCAAAATGGGGTTTGACCAAGGAAAACCCCCATTCCCTAATGAACAACATTTTTCTTCTCTTTGATGTGTGATTGTAGATTTTAGGTTGAAGATCATTTGAAGAGAAAGATTGAAGAAAGTTGCAAAGTTGTCAATGTTGCAAGAAAAGTTGTTGAATCACAAAAAATATTCTATAGATTTTATTTTTGGCTTTCTAACAATGAACACTTGGAATTTGGGACTACAAACTGAGCAGAAGAGAACCCAGAAAGCATTTTTCAAGAACCCTATCCAAAACCCATTTTCCATAGAGTGAAGGAGTCCTCAGTGAGCTTCAAAATGTGAATTTTGGTGAAAGGAACATAACATTTCACCCTTTCCATTTCTGCATTTTGATAGTTAGTTCTATTAGTTTCTAGATCTATCCTCTATAGCTTGTATTTTGAATGAAATATGGAGAAATAGGTGTATTGTTATCAATTCATTTTGATCAAACCTATTTTCTATGTTTTTATATGGTGAACCTAACCTTGTACAACATTCTAAAAATTGGAGTCCTTCTAACCCTAGATCTAAGTTTTCTAATAGATTGCATTAGGTTTCCATTAGTTGCATTACATTTCAGATTCTTTCATCTTGCATTAGTTTTCATTGCATATACGGGTTTAAGTTTGCATTTTTTCATTGTTTAAATTTGAAAAATTCAAAAATTTGTTGCATATTACATTAATTTTGCATAGTGTTTGCATGCTAGTTTCAGAAAACACATCTAATCACTTTCAAATTGCATTTTTTTATTTTAAAAACCTCTACCAGGACCCATTCACCCATGGGAGAATGAGTCCTTGGAGGCCTAAAAAAACCAACTTTTCTAAGCTTTTTGGTGATTTTTTGCACTTCCCAGGCCTACTAGTCACCCACTCTAGATATCAGTCTGGAAAATTTTAGGAATTTTTGTTTTATGCATCTAGTTCAAATCATCCATTTAATGTAGTCATTTTTGAATCATTCCAAAATCATTTCAATAGAAAAAATTATCATTTCTAAAAATGTTTACATTCTTGAAGCTTTGCATAACATGGATAAAAGTACTTTTCACTTTTGCATACACAATGTTCACATTCATGAAGCTTTGCATAAGTTTAATAAAATTTCTTTTCATTTTCGGATACACATTGTTTACATTCTTGAAGCTTTTCATAAATTGGATAAAAGTACTTTTCATCTTTGGATATAAATTGTTTACATTCTTGAATCATTGCATAAGATTGTTAGAAGTAATTTTCATTTTTTTCACAAAATGTTAGTATTGTATCTTTCTAAGTATGCCAAGAAAAAGTTCATCCCTTCCACTTATGAGAATAATTAGTGAAAAATAATATAGTAGAGGAAAATAATGACAATCAAATTTGGTCTTGTCCCAATATCTCTCCTAGTTGTGAATAAGATAGTTTGGTGTTAGAAGATCAAACCAATGAGAGTTATGAGAGTCCTATTTGTCTCTCTTCCCCAAGGGAAAACATTATTGAACAAGATAATTCCATCATTGATAAGCAAGACAATTGAACCATTGATGATTCCCCTACTTGTGATGAAGTTATTTTAGAAGAACCAACCATTGAATGTTGTGAACATCTAGTTTGTTGCTCTCCTAAAAAATCTCCTACTAGGGAAGATATCATGGTGTAAAAAAATGATAACATTGACACATGGGTATGTGCAAGATCATGATGGGCCAAAAAGTGGCAATATGATGGGTATGTGGCTGATGACCCTTTTTTTACCCAAAATTGATGAAACGAAAAGGGTTTTTAAAGGAGATTCTCAGCTTTCCACCAATATAAATTATGCTTTACTTTGAATTTAATAAGTAATTATTATACATTTTCTATTCAAATTATGACTAAAGTCCTGATCGATAGACTGATTGAAAAACATCTATAGCTTTCAAATGGTATCACATTTTTTGAATCCAAAACATGCGTCACATTCTATGCTTCGTATACTATAGGATTAAAAAAAGAAAAATTGAATTTCATGAAGTTTTGACCAAGTTAAGGTGGTCAGACATACGAGTTTTTTATATTTTTTAAAAGTTGTAATAAGAAATTCATAATTAATTATTTACTTGGAAAAAAATTACAAAAGAATATGCATCACATTGGGACATGAGTCCTCTACTAATATATAAAATCTTATTGAAATTTTTATGTCACGTTGCCTAACTCTAATTTTTTTGATTTTTTTGCCACTTAAGGGCATATTTTTTCCATGATGATCCTGCACATACCCACATGTCTTTCAAAAAATAGTAATGTTGCTTCCTTAGATGAAGATGATGAAGTGAAATTTGACTCCCCTTCGCTAAGAGATCATGAAAATAAGGATAAGTGTGTTGAGGTTATGAACATTAAGACTCCCTTGAGTCCTCTAATTCTTGGAACTCCTACAAACCCTTTAATTATTGTACCACCTAAGCCTCAACTTATTATTTATCCACCCTCACAACAATTGTAAGTTCAAAATCATCTACCACCTAAATTGAAACTTGATAATGACAATGTTTCATAAAAACTATGTTACAATATTGTTGCTCATACATATAACACTAGGAACAATCCACAACCAAGAAAAAAAACTCCAACATCCCTCCCATTACCTCAACCTATCTTTCCTAGTGCTCCTCATTTTCTTTTAAAAAGTGGAAAGGAGTATGCTCTTGTTGAAAAACTTAAGAAAACTCCTACTAAGATATCCTCATGGGACCTTATTCAAGCCTCACCTAGTTATTATAAAATGCTTTAGAGTGCTTTGCAAACAATTCCTACCCCTCATAGTGTGCAACCAAATGATGTGGCAGCCCAAATTCAAGTTATAAATCCGGTAAACTTAGACATTACTTTCCATGAAGATGAATTACCTCCATTAGAAGTGAAAGAAAAAATGATGCTTTAATGATAATGGTTGATATTGACATTAAGGGTAATAGGTCTCATATTAAATGTATTGTCATTGATAATGGTTTCCTCCTTAACCTGTATAGCATAAACCTTTTGGATAGGATTGAAGTAGAAAAAATCCAAATTCAACCAAATAATTCATCCATCTGTGGATTTGATAACAAAGGAAAAAAACCACTTGGTGCTATTATATTTACCTATTAAAGTTGGGAAGGTTATATTGTAAAGTCTAGTCCATGTTATGCCTCATGATCTTTCATTTAATCTCATTCTAGGAAGGCCATTGATTCATGCAATGAATCTAGGGTGCCATCTACTCTTCATTGTAAAATGAAGTATGTCTACAACAACAAAGTGTATACAATAAAAGTTGACCCTAACCTAGGAACTTGTTTGAACATTGAGAAGAAAAAAGGAAAGTCCTTTAAAAAAATTGACACAAACTACACGTGGAACTCATGCAAGAGAAAGAAAAACAAAAGCACATTGAAGAAGTCATAGAGTTATTAGAAGATGAGTGGGGTTCCATAGATTTAATTCCTACATTCATGGGTGAATTATACAAGATCACAACAAAAGATCCTAAAAAAGGAAAAGAAAAAGTAGTAATGTCAACACAAAATTCAACAGAATATTTGAAAGTATCCACTTCAACCACTTTAGAAGAAAAGACAACATACATGACAAAATTTGATGAAGTTGATTATGAACAACCACCAAATCCAAAAGAAATGAAAAATCTCTATGGAAGAGGTTATGAAATTATCAAACAACTTGGGTATAGTGGAAAAGGATGTGGTGCTAGAGAACAAGGTATTTGTGTCCCTATAGATCCTAACACACAAGAAACAACTAGTGTTCTTGGTTATTGTCCTTCAAAATAAATAAAAGGATCAAAAAATCCTTCACTCAATATCAACACTCCTAAAAAATATTCTTCCAAGACAACTTTAACTTTGGTCCATCTTGAACTGATAGATACTACATGTGGGAATATCTCATTATATAGGCATCAAGTTGATACTTTCTCTACTCATTATAATCCATAACATTAGTCATTGCTCCTTGCCATGTAATGGTTGTAGGATCATAGCATACTCACTATTGCATGTTCTACAATCATTGCAAATAATTTCCTTTTTGCAAGGAGAAGCATATCATCATCACTTATCTCGGCTCATCCTCATCCTAAACTTAGTGGGGAAAAGGGGTTGGATAGGCTTATCCTAGTCTTGACATTTGATGTTGTCCCTTTGGCTAGTTGTTTTCCTTCTATATATATTGATCAAGATTGGGATGTGGATGGCCTGCTATAGGTTGACTCGCATGTTCCCTACTAGTATTTTGTATTGTATTATTTTTCATGTTTCTCTATGTGATTACATGTGTGTAATGTCATACCTTGTACTATTTCGTTTGGTGTATTTCCCTCCCTCTTTGTGAATTCTTCTATATGTATCTACATTCTTCCATATGTCATAAATATTTTACCTTTTTCGCTTGTCCTATATTTTCATTTTCTGGATGGTTCAAGGCATTGAGACATTTATGTCTCTTCCATGTTGACCCAAAAGAATTTTTCTTTTTTTTTCACTCTCTTTGTGTCATTCTTCCAATTCTATGAGTATTGGGGGAATCATGACATTTTTCAAGCTCTATAATAACATTGTAGCAAATGCATATTGACCTCAAATCCATAAATCCCTTATGTATATTTGGGGGCAACCCCTCCTTCCTTTTTTGTGACATAGCTTTATTTCAGAAACATATGAATTGGCATAGGGATTTTCGAGTAAAGCTCTCATGTATTAGGATTGAACATTGGATACTTTAAAGAAATTTCTCACAACAATGGTGTTAGCAACAGTTTTAAAGTGGGGTCATACATCAATAATATCTTTTGAAATTTTTCATGTTTCATGGTGCACTTTTCTTTTTTCATGTGATGCATCCTTTTCTTGGTGGTGTCATTGGGTTTCAAGTCCCCCAAGAGTGTGATGTTTCTTAGTGTATGGAATTCCTCTTAGTGGTGATGTGATGCAATGCATTCCCTAAGTTGCGAATCCTTTTATTCTTGACTTGTTCTCTCTTGGAGACATTAGGCATGATTTCCCCTAAGAAGAAGACCTTACACAAACTAAGCCAGATCCCATTGAACAAAAAACTATATATAATGTGGAACCATGAAAAATAAATAAGGTGGATGATTGATTGATTTGTGTATTCATGCCCACTTTGCAAGAGGTTTCACCCAAGCATGAACCTTGAGATCTCAATGCAAAGGAGATTGAAAACTTGTAATAGGGTTGTCCTAGGCATTGAATATGATATAATGAGGTTCTCACCACCAAGTTTAGACTTTGAAAAGAAAATGCAATGTAAGTTGTAAAACAAAACCTTAGTTGAATGAAAATTAATCCTAAATGACCTAGAAGGATGAAAAAATTGTAACAGAAAGTTATAAAAGCTGAAAGTGTGCACCTAGGAGACTGAAGAAGGAAGAATGGAGGTTTGGAATTCTAGAAAATCAATCATCACTGTTGACTAGGACTCATTTTCCAAGCTGGGCGAATCAATCCAATTTTTGGGAAAATGTGTAGATATAGGTTTCAACCAAAAGGGTGCCAGATCTATAAAAATATCTATCAAGCCTATATAGTGGGACTTATTCGCCAATAGTGGAAAATCAATTAACTTATTTTTTTTCTAGAAATTATGAACTAGATTCTATTCCTCTCGGTCTACTTTTCCCTTCTTGATAGGTTTCTGGATCTGAAACTACAAATTGACACCTGTAGACCCTCTCCAAGCTTCTCGAAGGCTTGATGACAACTTTTGGGATTTGACAACTTTTGGGATTTGACAACTTTTCTCCAACTTTGCTTCTTGAAAAATTCAACCTATCCCTACAAATCACACACAAGAAGAGGGAAAAATGTTGTGGGGTTAGTGAATAAGGGTTTTCCTTGGTCAAACCCCTTATTGGTAATTAAACCTTGAAAGTAAAGTAAATATGCAAGGAGAATGATGAATGAACAAAATACAATGTTGCTACTCACCAAACCCTAGCAATAAGGTGCTACAAATGTGCTTGGAATGGATACAATGGATGTGTTTCTTGACTCTTGCTTGAATGATGTTGATCTTGAATGGAATGCTTGCTTGAATCATAAACTCTACATCACAAATGTTAGCATAATAACAAACATGATGAATGCAATCTTTGACATGATGATTGGCACTTCAAGGATGCTCTAAAATGCTTGATAATATACCCTTGAAATGCCTTGAATGCTCTTGTGAATGCTCAAATTCTCTTGTGAACTATTGAATGCTTGTAAAATTTTCTAGGTGAGAATATGAGTCAAAGAACCTTGTATTTATACTCATTTATGCAAGAATTCCTAAAATTACAACACTACGAGCTTACATCAGATCTAGGAGAATAAAATACCACTAGAAATTTGAATTAAATTTGAATTTTGGTCACACGGGACTCATTCGCCCAAGGTGGTGAATAAGTCCCACCAGACATAATGTATGGGACCAAAAATGAAAAGTACTTAGAAATGTGTGAAACCTGCATTGGGGCCAAAAAGACCTAGGTGGGACTCATTCGCCCAAGGTGGTGAATGATCCAAACACTAAATATGGGCCACACAAGTGAGGACCACATGTATTATGATTGGTTAATGATTGATGTTTGGATTATCCTTGAAAATGCACAATAAATGAGGCTTGTGGATGCAAAATAGGTCCAATTAAAGAATAAGAAATCCTAATTCTTAATGGAAAGCCTAGAGAAGTGTGAAAGTGTGTTACAACACTTTACAACACTCCAAATAAGGAAATATTAAGGTTTATTATGATTAAAATTATGTTTATTATGCTTAGTTAATTGATGAAACCCTAGAAAAGTGTGAAAGTCTGCTACAACACTTCACAACACTTTTGCAAGGCATTATTAAAATTCCATTAGTTTACAAGGGCTCAAGACCTAATGTGAATGTGTTATCCACATTGCAACATCAAATCAAGGCCACATTAAGCCAAAGTCATGAGTAGGGATCGAACAAGTACAAAAAGTAGAAGGGTTACTTTTTTGGTGACTCCATCTAGCCCCCACTTTAGTGAGAAGATGAAAATGCTTCAAACTCACACTAAAGTAGAAAATCACGCATCAAGAGGGGTTCAAATGCACCCATGGGCCTATAAGATGAGGTAATGATCAAGAGGGGTGATGAAGCCCTCAGGGTCAAGATCCCATGGCAAACCAACATAGGCACAAAGGAACACACATGAAAATGATATAAAGAACAACAACAAGGCTGAAGTATACACTGCCAAAGATGAAAAAGAGAAAAAGGTGAAATAAAAAAGTCAAATCAAGCTTCAACCATTTTTCCATCTCGATATGGATCACATCTAGGTTTTTTTCCCAAATAATGCATACTCACTCTAAGGAGACATAACTCTTGGTTATTCGTCGGGTGAGAAGTCCTAAAAGGTGAGAAACATTCACTCATGGCTAGTATGCACTCACACACACACAAGTGGCTATGGGGAAATTCGTGCCCTAGATTGGGCTTCCTTCTCAAACCATACCAAAGTTATACCTCTTGATAACTTTAAAAAGGCACCCCACAAAATGATTTTCAAGCTTCATGAGACAAGAAAAACTTTGTATGCTTGGAGCTCATGAACAAACAAGATGGCTCCATAGGAATGTAACTTGTGTTATGAAAGGTGGCCATATAAAAATAAATGCAACATGCAAAAATAAGAAATTTTCAAAGGATTCTTGCTTAGTTCATGCAAGGTCTTTAACTTAGGGAACATTGTGCCTAATGTCTCCAAGATAGGACCAATCAAAGAATAGAAAATTTGCAACTTAGGGGATGGAGTGTGTCACATCAAGCCACTAAGAGGAATGAAGTATGCTAAGAGAGGTCATGTTCGTGAAGGACATTACACCCAATTCAATTCACAAAGTGACAAACACATCATATGTAGTAAGAAGGGTGCACTAAGAACCAAGAAAAAGGAAAATGCAAAAGAATAATGCCAATGTATGCCCCCACTTTAAAGAAATTGCTAAACACCATGTTGTGAGCAATTACTTTAAAGTAGAGAATGAAAATGCAAAAAAGAAGGAAGACATGACAGCCAACTTGGAAAGCCCTATGCCAAGTCATATGTTTCCAAGTAAGGTTGCGTCATGTAGGAGAAAAAGAAAAGGGAGGGGTTTCCCCCAAAATGAAAACACCAAACACATAAGGGATCTATGGATTTGGGATTAGTATATTCTTTGCTACAATATTCTTAGAGAGCTTGGAATTGTCATCACCCCCCAAATACACATAGAACTAGAAGAATGACACAAAGAGTGAAAACAAAGAAAAACCTTTTAGGTCAACATGGAAAATACCTAGGGTGTCTTGATGCCTTGCGGCATCCCCAAAAGGAAAACACAAGACAAATGAAAAAGAGAAAATGAAAAAGGAAAAGGAAGAAGAAATCCTTTTGGGTCAACATGGAAGAGACAAAGGTTTTCTTGATGCCTTGCATTATCCCAAAAAGGAAAACGAAAGATAAAATAAAAAGGAAAAAGAGATGTACGACATAGAGAAGAAGGAAGGTACAAATAGAGGAATGTCACAAAGAGAGAAAATCAAACAAAATGTCATGGGTAATCACATTGCACACATGCAATCACACAAAAAAAACTTAAAAAAAAAAATGCAAAAGACTAGTAAAGCAAGGGTGATCCCACAATACTGGTTTACAATTTTTGGCCAAGCTGGACATTGAGCTGAATTTTTTTAACTAAATTTTCACTTTCGAGCACCTATAGTGGCTAAACTATGAGGAATTTGAAGATGATGAAAACTACTGATTTGTGATATTTTTTCTATAGATTCTAAATATATTTTTTTCAAATTTTTTATAATTAGATTGCACTTCTTTTTCCATCTGCTTCAAAAACTAGTTTTTAACAGTAAACACCATTTTTAAAGATTTTTGTTACTAGCTAACACATAACTTTCTTTCTATGAAGGATAAAATTCTTTTTTTTTTAATTTAGATTCATAACTAAGATATATAGTGCATGGAATCAGTTTCATAGCATTTAATTGAATATTTTTTTCTTAATTAAGTTTCAAAGTAAAACCAGTTGCAATTTAGACATGATTTACTAGCTAAAACATAACTTTTTTTGTGTGTATCGAAATTCAATTTTATTTATTTTGTTGGATCAAGGACATCAATATCTAGTGCATAGATATTTTTTAGATTATTTTTTGATAATTTGTTATTTTTCCACATGTGTAAAATAGACAGCTTGATTTTTGGTGAAAAACCTACATTCACAAGAAATAAATAATAATAATAATTAAATTAAATTAAATATATTTAAAATTATTCTTTTTGGGAAGATTATAATGAGGACTACATTCTTTGAAAAAATAATTTTTAAATGAATTCATTTGATCCCCAAAAAGGTTAATCAAAAGTAGTTTTTTATTAGCATTTTGATAGGTGTAAAGGAGACTTCGTTATAGGTATGGTTTAAAACTAGGAGGGTTCTATCCAAGGGGTTTGGATCTAAGGTGGTTTGATAAACCCTCTTCAATTGGAATCCTTTAAACGGAACTTTTAAAAGCTTAAATTATTATATTTTCTAGAAATATGTGATTTCAGCAAAAATCAGGATGCC
This sequence comes from Sequoia sempervirens, assembly GCA_007258455.2. Taxonomy (NCBI): domain Eukaryota; kingdom Viridiplantae; phylum Streptophyta; class Pinopsida; order Cupressales; family Cupressaceae; genus Sequoia; species Sequoia sempervirens. The sequence goes on from VDFB02281492.1 coordinate 987,793,115, forward strand.
CCAAAAAGTGTAAACCACTATTATAGGATCACCCGCGAATGTGAGTCAACCTATGAGAAAGTCATTTGCCTCCCAATATCAGCCTGTATAAGTGGAAGGTGAACAACGAACCTAAGGGACAACAAAAAATGCATTACTAGGAAAAGTCTATCAATTTCTTGCCCTCACTAAGTGCGAGACAAGAATGAGCCAAGGTAGGTGATGGGAAAGGTCATGTAATAGTGAGAATAGAATATTGTACAACTATTACATGACAAGGGGTGAAACAATATTAAGCTAGGAAATCACACGATGGAAATCATTGGCGTCAAAATGAATTTTTTTCAATACTAACTGGAATGGATGACATTCATTAGTACTGTGTCTGAGAATTTGATGATATGCGCAATGTGGGAGTTTTGCATCTTTAGGATATAGTACTAATCTATTCATCAATGGTAATGTTATTAGTTCTTTGTTCAAAATAAATTTTAGTTTCCTCTAACTTTCGGATGGTGGATGAGGAGGTTGTAACTTTTGTAATTTATAAGGCCTGTTGCACTTGCCAGATTCACCAACTTCTCTAGATGGGATTAGGGTAGGAGATCTTGAGATGATCTTACCTTTATCCTTGTTATTATCATGATCTATTGGTTGTTCTTTAGGAAGAAGGATATTCAAATCAAGAGGGGAATCAAAGATTATTGTTCCATCACTTTGAAGCCTTAGCTATTCTCTGGGATGGTTTTTGTTATGAGAGGGATCTTGATATCCTAACCCCTATGTGTTTTCATCAGTTGGTATTTTCTCTAGGAGTTGATGAATTTCATGTTCACTTGTAATATCACATCCTTGTTTACTCAAGATTGTGAACCCTTTTCCATGTGTTTCTTCTAGATTGATGGGAGTGCTTATTTAGTTTGTTATCATAAAATGGTTGAGTTTCTTTTTGTCTAGAGGAACTAGGTTCACCTGTTATAGGGAAATTAGGTTCAACTTTTTTTTTAGGATGTAAGTAACCAAACATCTCAAGAGGTTGTATGGTAGGAGGATTTGGTTGTTTTTTAGATGGATAAAAGGTTACATTAGCGTCTAGGTTGTCAAGACAATTGTTTAGGAACTTATTCATGCTATCATCATCTTCTCCAATGATGTCAACATCATGAGGAGGGCATGCATTAGGAGTTGAGTGAGCACAAGTAAGGTCAATGTCAATAGGATCATTTCCAAAGGTACAACTTGACACATCCACTAAGGACTTTAGGGACATCCAAAGCTTGTTAAAGAACATATCCATGATCCAAATTTAAAATTTTAAAGTATGCAACAATTATTTTAAGCAATACACAAGATGAATTTAAGCTAAATGCAATGAATTGAGTGAAACATAAAGTATGTAAACTCAAACAACAGTAAACAAAAACTCATAAAATTAAGTTTAAATGCTAGAAAATAAGTGTGCAATATGTGCAAAGAGACATATTTTCCCAAGGTGGTGTATGAGTCCACGTACTGATTTTTTTGAAAATTTTCAAAAAATTTGAATTGAATTTTATGCTTTTTATGTTTTTTGAGCTATGTATGAGATGCAAATGCAAAATTTGATTAATTTTCAATGAATTTAAATGCAATAATGCAAGCTAAATGAGCTTTTCACTAATGCAAATTAACCAATGCAAAATGTAATTCAATGTTAATGCAAGCTAAATCTAGGATGTAAATGCACTCCAAATTAGAATTATGATGTTCTAAATGAAGGTTCACCAAGATGGAACCTATGAAAAATGAATAAGGTGGATGATTGATTGACTAGTGTATTCACACCCACTTTCCAAGATGTTACACCCAAGGATAACCCTTGATATCTCAATGCAAAGGAGATTGAAATCTTCCAATAGGGTTGTCTTAGGGATTGAATATGATATAATGAAGGGTTCACCACCAAGTTTAGACTTGGAAAAGACAATGCAATGCAAGTTGTAAAAAAAAACCCTAGGTGAATGCAAACTAATCCTAAATAACCTACAAGGATAAACAAATTGTAACAAAAAGTTATAAAATTGAAAGTGTGCACCTGGGAGACTGAAGAAGGTAGAATGGAGGTTTGGAATTCTATAAAATCTATTGTCACTGCTAACTAGGATTCATTCACCAAGATGGGTGAATCAATACAGTTTCTAGGAAAATGTGCAGATACAGGTTTTAGCCAAAAGGGTATCCAGATCTATAAAAATCTATGTCAAGCCTGTACAATGGAACTCCTTCGCCAATAGTGGAAAATCATTCCACTTCTCCTTTTATAGAAATTCTAAATTAGATTATGTTCCTCTTGGTCTGCTTTTCTCTTCTTGATCGGTTTCCAGATTCAAAACTGCAAATTGTCATCTGTAGACCTTCTCCAAACTTCTCCAAGGCTTGATGACAACTTTAGGTATTTTACAACTTCTCTCCAGCTTTGCTTCTTGACCAATATGCAACATAGCCTTGCAAATCACACACAAGAAGAGGAAAAAATGTTGTGGGGGTTAGTGAATAGGGGTTTTCCTTGGTCAAACCCGTTGTTCGTAATTAAACCTTGAAATGGAAGAAAATATGAAAGGAGAATGATGAATGGACAAAATAAAATTGTGTAACTCACCAAACCCTAACAATAAGGTGTTGCAAATGTGCTTGAAATGGATACAATGGATGTGGTTCTTGACTCATGCTTGAATGATGTTGATCTTGAATGTAATGCTTGCTTGAATCATAAACTCTACATTACAAATTTGTTAGCACAATAATAAACATGATGAATGCAATCTTTGGCATGGTGATTGGAACTTGAAGGATGTTCTAAATGCTTGATAATATGCCCTTGAAATGCCTTCAATTCTCTTGTGAATGCTCAAATTCTCTTGTGAACTCTTGAATTCTTGTAAAATTTGTTAGGTGAGAATATGAGTGAAAGAACCTTGTATTTACACTCAATTATGCAAGAATTCCCAAAATTACAACACTACAAGCTGACATAAAATCTAGGAGAATAAAATCGTATCAAAAATTTAAATTAAATTAGAATTTTGGCCACACAGGACTCATTCGCCCAAGGTGGCGAATGATTCCTACTAGACATAATGTATGGGACCAAAAATGAAAAGTGCTTAGAAATGTGTGAAACCTACATTGGGGCCAAAAATACCTAGGTGGGACTCATTTTCCCATGGTGGTGAATGAGTCCCAGACACTAAATTTGGGCCATACAATCCAGGAACACCTGAATTATGATTGGTTACTGATTAGTGTTGGGATTATCCTTAAAAAGATGTAATAAATGAGGCTTGTGGATGCAAAATAGGGCCAATTAAAGCATAAGAAAGCCCAATTATTAATTACAAAACTCCAAATAAGGCAAGATTAAGGTTTATTATTATTAAAATTATGTTTATTATGTTTAGTTAATTGACAAAACCCTAAAAAAGTGTGAAAGAGTGTTACAACACTTTTGCGAGCTAACATTAAAATTCTATTAGTTCACAAGGGTCCAAGACCTAATGTGAATGTGTTATCCACATTGCAACATCAAATCAAGGCAACATTAAGCTAAAATTGATAAGGAGGGCCCAAACAAATCAGAAAAGTAGAAGGGTTACTTTTTCGGTGACTCCATAATGTTCATAAGTGTTTTGCATAATGCAGAGCTTTGAATTATATGTTTGATATCTCTAAAGATAAATATTTTCCTTTTTCTTTCATCTAGAAGCTAGGGTGTCAAACACTTTTCTTTCCAATGTTTGTTGTCTTGTATTTGATCTTCCAAGAATATTATTTGATCTTAGTAGCTGTTGGATTATGGCTTAGTTGTATTGATTTTAAAAAATGTTGTTTTTCCACAAGTAGAAGGTTTAAGTTTCCTTAGAAACCTGCTTTCCTATTGCAAGTTACATTTTTTCAACAATTGACTATAAAAAATGTAGGTACTAGTATAGATATCTTAAATACATCTATCTCAAAATATTGAGAGATATTAGTCTTATTTATTTACTTGAGAGTTATTTTATTTTATTTTATAATTATTTATTTTATTTTATCTATGTTATTTTATTTATTTATTTGTAATACACTTGTTCTACTTTTGCATCTAACTTTTAGTTTTACTTTTCGAAAATCCACAATAATTCTTTTTGTTTTGTTTTTACTTTGAAAAGTGTTGTAAATTTTATATATTTATATGTACTTTTTAATAGTTTTAGTTTTATAGTTTTTTTTTATAAATATAAGTTGACAATGTTTTGTTTTTTATGTACACAATCATGACATGAGACTCAATTCCCTCCTATCATTTTAGAACACCTCTTACCATAACAAATCTTCACATTAGTAAAACTGTTGGAGAACCTCCAACACATTCAAAACTGTTTCAAAATGAAACGATGAAAAAAAAATGCAAGGGTGATCTGGAGTCAGAGGAAAGTCAAGGAGTGTCATTGGATGAGTACCCTCTCCTTAAGGAGTTTTTTGATGTGTTTCCGGTAGAGATACCTGGTATGCTACCAAAGCGAGATATAGATTTCAAGATTGATTTGATACATAGATTTGAGCCAATATCTCAAGCTCCATATAAGATGACAACACAGGAACTTCAAGAACTTTGTCTACAGTTTGAGGAGTTGTTGGCTAAGGGCTTTATTCACCCAAGTGTTTCCCCTTGGGGAGCACCTGTGATTTTCGTAAAGAAGAAGGACAGTTCACTTCACTTGTGTATTGATTACAGGCAGTTGAACAAAGTAATGGTGAAGAATCGATATACTTTACCCAAAATTGACGATATTTTCGACAAGATAAAAGGGGTGAAGGTGTTATCTAAGATTGATCTCAAATTGGGTTATCATCAATTGCAGATTACGGATGCAGATATTCATAAAACAACATTTTATACTTGATATGGAAATTACGAGTTCACTATGATGTCGTTCGGGTTAATGAATGCACCTTCAGTCTTTATGAGCTTAATGAATGGAGTGTTCCGAGCATACTTGGATAGATTCATCCTTGTGTTTCTCGATGACATTCTGATTTATTCTAGGTTTATGGAGGAACATGAGGAACATCTAAAGCAGGTGTTATAGTGCTTAAGGGACAATCAGTTGTTTGCCAACTTGGCAAAGTGTGACTTTTATAAGACTGAAGTTCAATATTTGGGCCATGTGATTTTTGGTGAGGTAATTTCAGTTGATCCTACAAAGATGTAGGCCATTGTGGATTGGCCTACACCCACAAATGTCTCAAAAATTTGTAGCTCCATGGGACTTGTAGGCTATTATCGGTAGTTCGTCCAAGGTTTTTCTAGGATGGAACATCCTATCACCTCTCTCCAAAGGAAGGGAAAGAAGTTTCTTTGGTCCAATCAATGTTAGTTAGCTTTCCAGACTCTTAAGGAAAAGCTCACTAGTGCTCAAATCTTAGCAGTACTGGATCTGACAGGTGACTTTGTTGTTTGTACAGATGCTTCTTTGGAAGGCTTAGAGGTTGTGTTGATGAAAGAAGGGTGAGTGATTTCTTATAAATCAAGGAAACTCAAGTATCATGAACTTAATTACCCCACTCATGATTTGGAGTTAGTCATAGTTTTCCATGCCTTGGTAAGGTGGTGACACTTTCTCCTTGGACATCGGTTCAAGTTGCATACAGATCACCGTAGTTTTCAATATATTTTCACGCAGCCAATTCTGAATGCAAGATAGAGATGGTGGATGGAATTCTTGTGAGAATATGATTTTGAAGTGAAGTATATAAAGGGAAAAGAGAATGTGGTGGTAGATGCGTTGAGCAGACACAAGCATGAGATTTCTACTATGGCTCTCGAGGTTGATTTGAAGAGTCAGATCCTCGTAGCTCCTTCTTCAGATGATTGGTATCAAGCGGTGTAATCAAAGATTGAGTCAGGCAAAGCGTTGGAAGGTATATTTGCTAGATACTTTTTGGACTCATATGGTGTTTTGTGTTATGCAGGTTGTATGTATGTACCTCCTACAGAGGGTCTTTGAACCCTAATCTTGACTGAATCTCATCGGGCTCCTTATTCGGCACATCATGGAGATAAGAAAATGTACGCTGATCTTCACTCACAATATTTTTGGGTTGGACTGAAGCATGACATCACTGATTTTGTGGCTAGGTGTCTAGAATGTTAGAAATTTAAGGCTAAGCATCATCACCCGGCAGGTTTGTTGCAGCCTAATCTTGTTTCGAAGTGGAAGTGGGACATTATCTCTATGGATTTTATTGTCGGCTTGCCTATGTCTTCAAGGTTGCACGACACTATCATGGTCATGGTTGACAGGTTGACCAAGGTAGCCCATTTCTCTCCTATCTAATCTTCTAACACTGCTTTTGTGGTGGCTAGGGTGTTCATGGAAGACATTGTTCGATTGCATGGGATACCGTGTAGAATTATTTCTGACAGAGATCTGGTATTCACATCTACATTATGGACATCTTTACAGTGTTCCTTAGGGACTAAATTGAATTTTAGTTATGCCTACCATCCTGAGATAGATGGTCAGACTGAGAGAGTCAATTAGGTGCTTGAGGATATGCTCCACATGTATTTCATGGACCAGCAATCTAGTTGGGAAGATTATATGCATTTGGTCAAGTTTGCCTATAACAATGGTTATCATAGTTCAATTGGAATGACTTCATTTCAAGCTTTATACGGTTGTCCTTGTCATACCCCTTTGAGTTGGGATCAATTGCAAGACAGGGTTCTTCTTGGACCCAAAATTCTTCAAGATATGGAGCAAGGTAGCTCACATCTGAGAGCATCTTGTAGTGGCTCAAGACAGGCAGAAGAAGTTTGTTGATGCACACAGAGTTGATTGGAAATTTGCAGTTGGAGATCGAGTGTTTCTTTGAGTTCATCCTCGGAAGAGCCCTATTCATTATGGAAAGGGTTCTAAGCTTGCGCACCACTTTGTAGGGCCATTTGTGGTGTTAGAGCGTATTGGTCTTGTTGCCTATCTCCTGGCCTTGCCAACTAGTCTGTCGTAGATTCACAATGTGTTTCATGTTTCAGTCCTTAGACCATATTTTCCTAATGTTACTCACATACAATGTGTTTCATGTTAGGTCGTGGTGCAGCACAGGAGATTCATTCTCAGAGGCAGGGATATTGAGCAGGTGCAGGTCCAGTGGGACCCCAATGATGAGACTTCAATGACATGGGTGGATGCCTCCCGTATCAGGGAACCCTACCCTTACTTGTTTTCTGGCTTCTAGGAGTAAGGCGGATTCATGGGGGGGAGGATGTAATACCCTCCATGTTGCTAGTTGGACTCATTACTTTTCTATGCTTTCGTTTGATACTTTGTGATTGTGATCTAGTACTATTTATTGTTTGGTTTGCAGGACTTGATGGTGTAGGAGCACCTGAGAAACACTAGGTTTTTTTGGAGTCTAGAAAGAAGTTCAATTTTTTTTGTGTTATCTTGAGGTCATGTTGACCATATTGTGTGTGTTAGATGTGTTTTTCCATCTAGGAAAGAAGTGGTGGAAAGTTGAATAAATTTTGAAGCTCAGCTTGTTTTGTTTTCAAAAATGGACCAAGGTTGAAAAACATAATGAGTTTTATAACCTTAGCCATTAGGTCTTCCATAGGTTTGACCAAAGAAACTTAATTGTTTCTAGGGCCTATTTAAGGGGTATCTCAACCCTGGAGTAGGGTTGGAAGCTTTTATATTTTGTTGAAATCTTGTGTGATTGAAGAAAAACAGCATTCTGAGTTAAATTTCTAAATTATTGTATCTTGATAGACTTTTAATGGATTAGTTTTGCTACTATTTGGATTGTAGAATGTAGTGTTGGTTGTTTACAGGAATTGTGTAAGATTTGTTAGCTTCTTTGTTCAATTTGCAAGCCCTTGTTGTAAATAGTTCAACTTTGCTCAATTTCTAGTCTGAACCAGACTGTGTTTAGGAAATGGGGTGCTAGAGCACTTTCCCACCGTACAAACCATACGGCCCTTTGGGAATAGTGCCTAGACACCATGGTTGTACATATGTTAATTTGTAGGTTTTTTTTAAGTGCTGGAGTTGCTAGCAATGTCTTGCCCTAGGCGAGCCAAGCAGATTTTGGCTAGGAAAGACCAAGAGTAAAAGTCACATAACTTGCAGGGGTGCTCAGATTTTGGAGAAATTCCTTTTGGAGAATTTAGTTGGGGATCTTGGCGAGGCCTGGTGATCAGGAGGAGGCTCCACCAATCCATTTGGTTTGAGAAAACTCTGATAGTCTGAAATCAGTCTGGAAAAGCTTACAAACCCTAGCTTTTGGGCCAATTTTGTGAATGGGAAATGTACGGCCTGTACAGGCTCAAAACCCCAAAAATATTTAAGGTGTGGGTATGGGAAACACAAACCCCAAATGAAGAACCCTGGTCGTTTGGAGGGTTTAGGGGAAAATTGCATTTTTCTCAATTAAGAGACCTAATTGGGGCTCTAGGCTTGTAGCCTTTTCTAACCCTAGGAAAGGGTTTGGTGGAAGCGATGGGGAATTGGAGACTTGTGAATACATAAGCACTCTAAATAGGTTATCTTTAATCTTTTACAGCATTTTCACACCCCTACAAGAACTCAAATGAAAGTTGAGAGAGTTTGGCCTTTAGGGAGGAATAAGGGTCAAGGGTGAGATAGTGGCAAAGCACCAAGATTGGCTTGGTAGAAAGAACAGAGTTGATAGTAGGGTTGGCCAGTAGGACCAGGGGTATCTATACCTGAGATAGGACCCAAAGTACAAGGTGAAAGAGTCACCTAGGAGTTCTTAAGGACAAGGATTCAGAGCATGGGACAATGAGTGTCCCATCCAACCCTACCCTATCAGATTGGTATCAAAGTAGTTAAAGATTTGGGAAGCATCTTATATGTCAAAGGTTGAGTCTAGTGATTCTCCCATCATGGTGACAAATGCACAATTAGCCAAGATGGTTGAAGAGAAAGAGGAAGACAATAAGTTGTTAAAAGAAAGAATAGAGCAACTTGAGAAAGCATTGAACAATTTGAAGTTGGAAGGAAAAATACCAAAGGAAGAAGAGGTTGTAGAGGAAGACAAGATCCCTAAACCTGACCCTATTTTGGAGGAAGAACCTTTCTTGAAAGCATTAAAGGTGTTGAGTTGAAAAGGACTTGAGGGCATACCACTGTTCAGTGGAAAAATGGAACCTGATGTGGTCATGGATTGGATAGAGGGAATGGAAAACCATTTTGAATGTGATGATATCACTAAGGCACAAAAGGTAAAGGTGGCTAAATCAAGACTAAGAGGATCTTCCTTGACGTGGTGGAAATTCATTCAGACAGAGAGGGAAAAGGAAGGCAAGCAGCCTATTTCAACTTGGAAAGGAATGGTTGCCAAAGTAAGAGAAGCCTATATGCTAGATGACTATGAGATTCAGTTACACAAGAAGAGGCAAAGCTTAAGGTAGAAGGACCAATATGTGAACACTTATACTGAAGAGTTTCAAAAAATTTGTATGAGGTCCAATGTTACAGAGGATGAAAGTTTTATGGTAGCTAGATACCTTAATGGTTTGAAATGGAACATCCAAGAGGAGATGGCTCTTTTGAGTCCTAATACAGTACATCAATGTTACCAATTGGCTATCAAGATTGAGGAAAGGAACAAGAGGAAGCAAGATCAGAATTCTAAGGGCAGAGGCAAAGGCAGAGATCAAAGAGATCAAAGAGGACAGCGAGGTGGCTACCAAGGTAGAGGCAGTGACCAAAGAAATCAAGGAGAATCTAAACTCACTGAGCATGGAGGTGAAACATCTTCCAAAGATGGATATAACAGAGGAAGAGGACCTCAAGGAGGTTCAAACAGAGGAAGAGGAGCAGGAAAGAGCAATTCTTATTTTGCAAACATGAAGTGTTACCATTGTAATCAAATAGGTCATCCTCCTTATAGGTGCTCAGAGAAAGCTTCTTCATCAAGCAATGAAAAGAGAGTGGCTTATGCACAAGAGGACACCATGACTCCTAAGACATGTGAGGTCAGTCATATAGAATCTAAGGTAGGAGAGAATCTTATGTTCAACAGATTTTTGATCAGATAACCGGTCAAAGAGGAACCAAAATAGAGAAGAGCTCTATTTAGACTAAGGTGCAAGATACTTGGTAAAGTATGCAAGGTCATAGTAGATTCAGGTTCAACATATAATATAATCTCAAAGGAGGTAGTAATGAAACTGAAATTGGAAAAGGTACCCCATACTAACCCTTACAAGGTCACATGGCTAAACAAAGGGTAGAGTGTTTTAGTAAATGAGCAAGTAACGGTGGAGTTTTCCATTCGAGGGTACAAGGACAAGTTAGTTTGTGATGTGTTACCCATGGATGCATGCCATCTACTATTGGGTAGACCATGGCAGTATGATAGGAGTGTCATAAATGATGGAAAAGAAAACACCATCTCATTCAAGAAGGATGGGAAGACTTTTAAGTTGCATTCACTGTCAGAAGAAGATGAAGGATAGTCAAAGACACCAAACATCATGTTGAGTAGTGGTAAAGAGTTCCTTAAGAACCTACATCAAGGGAATGAAGGATATGTGGTTATGATACAACCTAAAGAAGAGGACAAGGCTAAAAAGACAGTCTTACCAGAAGTAGTCCAAAAGTTACTTGATAAGTACAAGAGTATAGTTAGTGATGGTACACCCGCAACTCTACCACCAAAGAGAGCCATAAGTCATCAAATTGACTTTATACCTAGAGCCTCATTACCTAACAAGGCAGCATACAAACTCACACCATATCAGAATTTGGAGGTAGCTAGGCAAGTGCAAGAATTATTGGATCAAGGATTGATTCAAAAGAGCATCAACCCATGTGCAGTACCAGTGGTTTTAGCAACCAAGAAAGGAGGTAAATGGAGGTTATGTACTGATTCTAGAGCAATAAATAGGATCACCATTAGGTATAGGTTTCCTATTCCTAGAATTGAAGATTTAATGGATTGTCTTGGAGGAGCTCAGCACTTCACTAAGCTGGATCTCAAGAGTGGATACCATCATATCAGAATTAAGGATGGTGATGAGTGGAAGACAGATTTTAAGACAAATGATGGGTTATATGAGTGGAGAGTGATGCCATTTGGTCTCTCTAATTCCCCTAGCACATTCATGAGGCTTATGAATGAAGTGCTCAAGGATTTTATAGGGATATTTGTGGTAGTGTATCTTGATGACATCCTCATATATAGCAAGACAGTAGAAGAGAATTTGAAACATGTGGAGCAAGTACTTAGAAGGTTGCAAGAGGAGAAATTGGCAATCAATCTAGAGAAGTGTGAGTTCTTTAAGCAAGAGCTTGTCTATTTGGGTTTTGTAGTGTCAAAAGGATCACTGAAGATGGATCCAAGCAAGGTGGAAGCTATTCTAAACTGGCCTACACCAACCACAGGGATAGAGGTAAGAAGTTTTCATGGATTAGCTCAATTCTATAGAAAATTCATAAGAAACTTTAGTGGCATATGTGCACCAGTTCTAGATACAATCAAGGGTGGTTTGAAAACTAAGTTTGTGTGGACTCAAGTGGTTGACAAAGGGTTTGAGAAACTGAAACAAGAAGTGGCAACTCAACCTATTCTCTTGTTACCTAGTTTTCACAAGTTGTTCGTTGTTGAATGTGATGCTAGTGGAGTGGCTGTAGGAGGAGTGCTAAGTCAAGAGGGAAGGCCTATAGCCTTCTTTAGTGAGAAGCTCAATGAAGCAAAGAAGAAATATTCAACCTATGACTTGGAACTTTATGCTTTGGTTCAGTCACTTAGAAAATGGAGGCATTACCTTCTACCCAAGGAATTTGTAGTCTTTACTGACAATCAGGCACTTAGTTTTATCAACACTCAAGAAAAGTTGAGCAATAGGCATTTGAAATGGATGGAGTACATCCAAGCTTTTACCTTTACCATCAAGCACAAGAAAGGACAAATGAACAAGGTGGAAAATGCATTAAGCAGGAGATTGTTGACAATCCAAGAAATATAGATCAAGAGCATTGGCATAGAGAGTTTCAAGGATCTATATGGGGAAGATAAAGAATTTTCAGAGGTTTATAAGGTATGTTCTAACTTTGAGAACCATTTCCATAGCCAATACTCTGAGTATACCTTGCAAAGTGGGTTGTTGTTTAAGAGTAATTAGTTATGTGTTCCAAGAGGGTCAATGAGGGAAAATCTGATTCAGGAAAAGCATAATGGCAATCTTAGATTTTGGCATCAATAAGACTTTAGAACTAGTGCAAAGATTTTATTACTGGCCTAAGTTGGTAAGAGATGTTAGAAGGTATGTGGAACAATGTGTTGTGTGTATGAAAGCTAAGGGAGGATCTAGCAATGCTGGTTTATATCAACCCCTGCCCATTCTTAACAGACCATGGGAGTGTGTGAGCATGGATTTTGTGGTAGGCCTTCCTAAGACCAAAACTGGTTTTGACAGTGTTTATGTAGTAGTGGATAGATTTAGCAAGATGAGTCATTTTATCCCTTGCAAAACTACTCATGATGCTAGTTACATAGCTCATCTTTTCTTCAAAGAGGTAGTAAGGATCCAAGGACTACCTTTGAGCATTGTTTTAGACAGGGATGTGAAGTTCATGAGTCACTTTTGGAAGACTCTATGGAGTAGATTGGGTACAAATCTGTCATTTGGATCAGCTTACCATCCTCAGACCAATGGTCAAACAGAGGTGGTTAATAGGGTGCTAGGTAATCTTCTAAGGTGCTTAACTAAAGAATATGGACAGACATGGGATATGGTTATCTCCCAAGCTGAGTATGCTTATAATGACAGTGTCAACTGGACCACAGGGAAGAGTCCATTTGAGGTTGTGTATGGGATGCACCCAAGAGGCATATATGAGCTCAGAGATCTTGGGTCTATGGAGAATAGGAGTGGACATGTAGAATATTTTAGTCAAACCATGAAGGAGATTCAGGAGCAGGTAAAGAAGACAGTCACTGAGGCTACTCACAAGTTGAAAGAGAAGGTAGATTTAACAAGGAGGGATGTGCAATTTCAAGTTGGAGACTATGTCATGGTCCACCTTAACAAATCAAGGTTGTAGATGAAGAGAGTGGGTCCCTGCCAGATATTGGAAAAGTATGGGCAAAATGCATACAAGGTGGAGTTACCTATCGATCTAGGAATCTCACTAGTATTCAATGTTGCTGATTTGATCAAGTATAAGGGGACAGTCAAGGATTTGGATTAGGACAGTAAGGATATCTTCAAGGACATCAGCAACATGTGCTTACCTACTCAGGACAAGCCTCAGGCAGAGAAGTTCTTGGAGTCAAGGGTGAAGAAGGCCACAAGACACAAGGTGTACATGGAACACCTCACCAAGTGGAAGAACAAGCATGAATCTGAGGCTACTTGGGTGGATGAAGCTGAATTCAAAAAGTAGAGCATTGACCTGTCCTTGATCTCTCCTTCAAATCCTTAGTGTTTGGGCTAAGAGGGGGAGAATGGTGCAGGAGCACCTGAGAAACACTAGGTTTTTTAGGAGTCTAGAAAGAAGTTCAAATTTTGTTGTGTTATCTTGAGGTCATGTTGACCATCTTGTGTGTGTTAGAGGTGTTTTACCCTCTAGGAAAGAAGTGGTGGAAAGTTGAATAAGTTTTGAAGCTCAGCTTGTTTTGTTTTCAAAAATGGACCAAGGTTGAAAAACACAGTGAGTTTTATAACCTTAGCCATTAGGTCTTCCATAGGTTCGACCAGAGAAACTTAACTATTTCTAGAGCCTATTTAATGGGTATCTCGACCCTGGAGCATGGTTGGAAGCTTTAATATTTTGGTGAAATCTTGTGTGATTGAAGAAAAACAACGTTTTGAGTTAAATTTATGAATTATTGCATCTTGATAGACTTTTAATGGATTAGTTTTTCTACTGTTTGGATTGTAGAATGTAGTGCTGGTTGTTTACATGAATTTTGTAAGATTTTTTAGCTTCTTTGTTCAATTTGCAAGCCCTTGTTGTAAATAGTTCAACTTTGCTCAATTTCTAGTTTGAACCAGATTGTGTTCAGGAAATGGGGTGCTAGAGAACTTTCCCACCATAAAAACCGTACGGCCCTTTGGGAATAGTTCCTATACACTATGGTTGTACATATGTTAGTTGGTAGGTTTTTTTTGAGTGTTGGAGTTGCTAGCAATGTCTTGCCCTAGGCGAGCTAGGCAGGGTCCAGCTAGGAAAGACCAGGAGTAAAAGTCACATAACTTGCAAGGGTGCTCAAATTTTGGAGAAATTCCTTTTGGAGAATTTAGTTGGGGGTCTTGGCGAGGCCTAGTTATCAAGAGGAGGCTCTACCAATCCATTTGGTGTGAGAAAACTCTGACAGTCTGAAATCAGGCTGGAAAAGCTTACAAACCCTAGCTTTTGGGCCAATTTTGTGAATGGGCAGTGTACGGCCTATACAGGCTCAAAACCCCAAGAATCTTTAAGGTGTGGGTATGGGAAACACAAACCCTAAATGAAGAACCCTGGTCATTTGGAGGGTTTAGGGGAAAATTGCATTTTTCTCAGTTAAGAGGCCTAATTGGGGCTCTAGGCTTGTAGACTTTTCTAACCCTAGGAAAGGGTTTGGTGGAAGTGATGGGGAATTGGAGACTTGTGACTACATAAGCACTCTAAATAGGTTATCTTTAAGATTTTACAACATTTTCACACCCCTGCAAGAACTCAAATGAAAGTTGAGAGAGTTTGGCCTTTAGGGAGGAATAAGGGTCAAGGGTGAGATAGTGGCAAGGCACCAAGATTGGCTTGGTACAAAGAAGAGAGTTAATAGTGGGGTTGGCCAGTAGGACCAGGGGTATCTATACCTAAGATAGGACCCAAAGGATAAGGTGAAAGAGTCACCTAGGAGTTCTTAAGGACAAGGACTCAGAGCATGGGACAGTGAGTGTCCCATCCAACCCTACCCTATCACTCGATAATTAGATTGTTTGGTGATTATGCTTATACATTTGAGGACATGGATATTTCATATGATATTGTGGTTTGGTGATGTTAGTTTGATGCCAGTAACATATTGTGATGTAACTTGATTTAGTAAATGGCTATGTGCAAGATCATGATGGGCCAAAAAGTGGCGATATGATGGGTATGTCTAGGGTATGTGGCTAACGACTTTTTTTTACCTAAAATTGATGAAATGAAAAGGGTTTTTAAAGGATATTATCATATTTCCACCAATATAAATTATGCTTTACTTTGAATTTAATAAATAATTATTATTCATTTTCTATTTGAATTACGACTAAAGTCCTGATTGATAGGCTGATTGAAAAACATCTATAGCTTTCAAACAGTATCGCATATTTTGAATCGGAAACATGTGTCACATTCTATGCTTCACATACTATAGGATTAAAAAAAGAAAAATTGAATTTCATGAAGTTTTGACCAAGTGAAGGTGGTTAGACACACCTACTTCTTATATTTTTTAAAAGTTGTAATTAAAAATCCATAATTAATTATTTACTTGGAAAAAATTACAAAAAATATGCATCACATCCAGACATGAGTCCTCTACTTATATCTAAAAGATTATAAAAAAATATTATCATAACAAAAAAAAACCTAGTAGTTTAGAAACTAGTTTCAATTTTCTACAGATTAGATATTCTTACATATTTTTGAAATAATATAGTTAACTTGTTCAAATTTTTACGTCAAGTTGCTTAACTTTGATTTTTCTAAATTTGTTGCCACTTAAGGGCCTGTTTTTTCCATGATGATCCTCCACATACCCAAATTATGTTATGATATGATTTGTTAGTTTAGAAATGCTATTTCATCACTAATATAATAATTGTTAGAATAGATGTGATGAGAGGACAGTGTAGCATCACTCGTTCGTGAGTGCCCTGCTACGCTACAATTCCTTCTCACATTGTAATGATTTGATTTTATATATATACATGTACATGACCTTGTTTTAATGCAGGGATTGTAGGTACAAAGTCTCGATTCCACCTGCTTCGGCAGGATAGGGCGAGCACCAATAACCCAACGGGCATAATGTTGAAACAGAGATGACAAGGAAGTCACCCCATCCCATGTTGTCAAGCCGTCCTGATTGAATGGTATTGTGCGTCTTTGTTTTGTCATTTTTTCATTTTATTATTGTGGTTTGTGTGAGTTTCTTGTTCGTATTTATTTTACATTGGAGTTTTGTATGTTGTGAATTATTTAATTAAATAATGTTTATAATAGTGTTGTATAAATTTGAAATTAAAAATAAAAGTTTTATTTAAAATTCATGTGTTTTATTTGAGTGTTAATTAAATCCTTTAATATTAGTATATTGTTAAATTAATTAAATTAGAATGGTGAGGATAATTAGAAAATAAATTAATTAAATAAAGTGAATTGTGTGCATTGCAAGTAAAGCTTGCAAAATCTGAATTAAAGCAGAAAAGTATTGTTAAATAGAAAAAAGATCAATAAAAGAAAAGAAAAGATAAAAGGACGAATGAGAATTAAGTGTTGGCTAAAATGCTGGAATTAAATTAGATAATTTCTTTTATATTGTATTTTTAGAGTTTTCAAAAAAGGGAAGAGATATCTTTTATTTCATTGGAAAATGGTGAGTTTTTCATTCACGGGAAAATTTTGTCAGAAGTTGCACAAAAATAATTAATTCTGGACTATTGGATCTTCTAAAGTTTTTGGGAATTGTTTCATTTTCTTTCATCATACTGGGGAGGTTCTTCTGAAAAAAAATTTATATTAGAAATTTGAGGAAAGAAAGCTAGAGAAGAAGTTATGAAGGCAGGAATGAGAGCGCTTTGAAAAGGCCATTGGGATCAAGCAAGCTACATCAAATTCTCAATAGCGCAGTACTCCAAGTTCCAATTGCTCTTCTTTAGTTTTTTGATTCAAAAGAAAATAAATGAATGAATGAATAAATATGTTTGATCTTTAGAAGAAAAGAAGATCTGTGTTAGAAATTTAATGGTTATTGGATTGCAAACCAACATGAGAAAATTATTGTGATTTGTGAAAATATGATGTATTGTTCTTTATAAATTTGTATGAATAATATTGTTCCCCTTGTAATAAATAGATTTATTTTGAATATATCTATATATATATGGGTATATACATTGGTGAAGAGATGTATATACATATATACATATATAAATACATCATAGATTGGACCAAGATTTAATATAGGGAAAATCATTTTTTATGTTTGTTATTACTATGAAAATTATATTTTGGTGTTACATTGTTTAATATATATATATGCAAAACATATATGTATATCAATATATATATGTGTGTGTGTGTGTGTGTGTATTATAATATACAGTAGTATTATTATCCCTATGAAATTTTCTTCATAAATAGAAATTTTTCGTAGACCGAACCTTGGCTGTACTGAGCCCAGTGCATTGTATTTCTTTTTGGTATTTTATAGTTCATATAAAAGAAAAATATTTAAGTTATTATATTATGGGGTTATGGGGGAGACGGCTGGACCATACCCACCCCCTCTCCCTGTGGGCCCGCAGACTACGGACTACACACAACAGTCCATACAGACTATTGTATAGACACCACAGCCTCCATATTGGTGCCCTCCTTACTTTTATTTATTTTTGGTTTTTTTAGTGTATATTAAATTCGTATATATATATATATATTTATGTTATATCCTTTATACAAATAATCAGTAAATAAATTTTATTGTTGGCATGAATAATTTATATGTATATATTATATATATATATATATCATAAGAATGATGATATTTTATTTTATTTTAAAAATAAAATGGAAATTATGGTTATCTGGATTATTTAAAAAATAATAATAATAATAAGGTGAAATGATTTTTATCCTTGACTATTTATTATTTCAAAATTTCATTATGGAAATAGTGTTATGTTATAAGATAAAATGAAATGTTGATTATGTTGTTTTAAATTTGAAACCTTGGGAAATTGTTTATTTTGCCATGTTATTATTGTTGGCTCTACTCTCGAGGTGGGGACCCTGTCGATCTTGTGAACCCAATTTTTTTGGAGTTGTGAACCCTAGTTTCCAGAGGCATGTTTTTATCTTTGGAGGTCTATCCTCATATTATTGTGCTCAAAATGTTGCATGATTTTAGCATTATTATTTTGGAAGGCTTGTACGAGATTTTTGAAGTTTTTGATTTTGAGTTATAGTGGGATGGGTAATGCCTCGCATGTTTTTGTTTTGAGATATATGCTTTATTCTTTGTGGTACAACCCAGGCCTTGTTTTCGTTTATGTTTTGGGGTCTCAGGGAGAGTGGCTCCTCATGGGGGCCGGTGCCTCGAAAGGAGGAAGAGCTCAAGATAACCCACGTAAGAGTAGTGTAACAAGTGAAAACCTAATAATAGAACTTAGGGGGATGGGTAGTAAAACATATAAGATAATAATTGGATACCTCATCTATGCATTAGGGCTATCATAGACTAATGGTAGACTGAGAAGGCCATGGTTGGAAAAGTCGTAACCTCGTCCTCACGAGAGGTTGACGGCTCCACATGAGCTACCCTATGGGGCCGGCGCCTCAAGTAGGAGGAAGGGCCAGGATAACCATAGATGGGGGTCGGCGCCTCAGGTTGGAGGAAGGGCGAGAATAACCCATGTAAGCTATGCAATGACACTCTCCACTAGACACTCGTATGCGGTGTTTTCCTTATTGCCTCTGGAATTGTATTCTGATTATTGTTTCAGATTCTTTGGAAATGATTTTTTATTGTTCTTTGGTTACTTGTTTAATGGTTATTACCTTAGTTATTGTGATGAGTTTCATGGCTTTATGTTAATATGTAGACTCATGGATGTTGTCATTTATGCTATTGGTAGTCCTTGTTATTGTGTTGAGTTATTGTACCATGTTGTTTATATTGGAGTTAGTTTTGGAATTCATGGTCGGGATTACTTCCTTGTCACCTCTGAGCATGGGGGGTGGGATATTCATAACCCACGTGGTTGGGTGGAACGTGCTCTGCACCCGTTGGGTTCCCCATCAATGTCCATTCTTCTCAGTATTTCTCAATTGGAGCTTGTACCAGTTGTTCACTTTGTAATTTAGATGTTACTGTACTATGTATTATCCCACATGTATGAGAGATTTATTATAATTCATTTATCAAGATCATGTAATGTAATATTTAAACGATGATGTATTATTTAGGAACCTTTGTACACATTACTGTAAGAGATTCATTATGATTGTAATATGTGATGTAATAATACTTTTACTTATGGTTCATGGATGTACTTTTGTAGATGGATATTGTGATGTTATGATGAATGGAAATTGATTAAGTTATTTTGTTTCATCTTTTATCTTTTTCATATGAGTTTGTTATGCGATATGACCTCGCGTGCCCTAGAGAACTAGGCATAATAATGTTAATGTGCAATGTGAATATGTTTTAATGTTAGTTGAATGTTTAATTTGTATTTTTTTTAAAAAAAATGGTTGCATGTTATGTTCTCTACGGTTTGCACGATGGGCATTACAACTTGGTATTAGAGCCAGGTTTGCAAACGATGGGATCTCTGGGTAGTTAGGTGCATTAGGCAACCTTTGCATTTGACTCTTATGCTCATTTGTACCTTTATCTTGTTGCACAAAAATATGCCTCGAGGTAGAGGACATGGCCGAGCAAGAGGCCGTGATGCTAGTCATAGAGAAAACCGTCAAAGTCCTTCAGTTCCTAGTTCCCATGGTTCTGAGTAGGAGGAACAATAGAGTCTTCACAACAACCCTTTAGGTGGTTAGAACCTAGGATAGCCAAGATTAGATGGTCAGTTGTAGCACATTCTTGGAGAGATTCTGGATCGGTTGGGACCCATGCTAGAGGAGGAGCCACAGGTTGAGAGAGAAGAGAAAGGTCACCAAGGCGGAGAGAAGTAACTTCTTATCAGGATGCAGTCATGGCAGGCCATATGAGGGATTTGATGAGAGCTCACCCACTGACATTCAATGGTTTTGGAGGAGGAATAGAAGTTGAAACATGGCTAATTGACTTGGATCATTGCTTCGCAATGCACCCCTATGGTAGCAATACCAAAGCTCGATGTGCAGTTATGCATCTACGAGGTTTCGCATCTACTTGGTGGCATCTTGAAGAACAAAAATTACACCTTGATATTAGTATGGTCACTTGGGAATTATTTCTGGATAGGTTCAGGGCTCGTTTCCTCTCAGACCATTGGAGGCAATGTAGGGCTGATGAGTTTCATGATCTCAAGCAGTTGTCTATGTCAATGGAATAGTATGATTGATGCTTCTATGAGTTGAAGAAGTATGCAGGGATCAGCCATGATGAAGGCATGTTGGTGCAACATTTTGTTTGGGGCTTAAATGCCCCCATTAGTGGTAGCGTGCAAGTCTTTGAACCAAAGACAATGGAAATGGTAGTTGAAAAGGCTCGCTTGGTAGAGGAAAATTTGGCCATGGCCTTGGGTGGTCACATTGGAGTACAGATTGGCAGTGCACCTACACCTAGTTTTAATACTCATGGAGGTCAGTCATAGGGTATAGGATCTTCTAGGAACAGGTATCCACCCTCGAAAGGGGGTCATCAGTAGCAGCAGCCATAGTAGTAGCTGTCGAAATAGAAGAACTTTCAATCTCAATATGGTGGCAATTCTCAATTTGGTAGGGATTAGAACAAGAACTGAGCTTGTTAGGAGCGTTTTGTGTAGCCTGCACCTAGTTTTTAGTTAGTGTTGAGTCGAGGAAGCTTTCAGTAGTCAAATGCTCCATCAAGGGGCAGAGGATTCGGTAGAGGTACTGGATGCTACTCTTGTGGGTAGCAAGGGCATATTGCTAGATTATGTCCTCAAAAGAACACCTTAGGATTTAATTAGAGGCTAGCTGGATTAGATCCAACAGTAGGTGATGCAGGGAGATCTCATCGTGTCTTTGCTATAGTGGATAATTGATAGGAAGACCACCAGAGCACCATCATTGAGACATTAGGTGTGTTGCATAACACTAGCATTTCTATACTCTTTGATTCAGGTGCATCTAATTCTTTTATATCTGGACTTCAGTAGTTGAACGATGTAGACTGGTGGCAACTATTCAAGGCGTAAAGTGGCAAGTGGAATTGGCCTCAGGGTCAAAGCTTGTTGTTGAGAAACTTGTGCAGGATTGTAGTTTCAACATAGGGGATTTTTCAACTAAAGTAGACCTTAGAATCCTACCACTTGGCTCATATGATGTCTTCTTGGGCATGGATTGGTTGAGTGCAGCTTAAAAGATACTTCTGATAGGGTTTTCAGCTCTTTGTAGTATCTATGACTGATCAGGAGTTAGAGGAAAGTCGAGGGGTGTCATTGAGTGAGTACCCTCTCCTTAAGGATTTTTCTAATGTGTTTCTGGCAAAGATACCTAGTATGTCGCCAAAGTGAGATATAGATTTCAAGATTGATCTGATACTTGGAGCTGAGACAATATCTTGAGCTCCATATCGGATGACAACGTGGGAACTTCAGGAACTTTGTCTGTAGTTGGAGGATTTGTTGGCTAAGGGCTTTATTCACCCAAGTGTTTCCCCTTGGGGGGCACCTATGATTTTCATAAAGAAGAAGGATGGTTCACTTCGTGTGTGTATTGATTACAGGCAGTTGAACAAAGTAATGATGAATAACTGATATCCTTTACACATAATTAATGATATTTTCGACCAGATAAAAGGGGCGAAGGTGTTCTCTAAGATTGATCTCAAATTGGGTTATGATTAGTTGTGGATTGCAGATGCAGATATTCATAAAACAGCATTTCGTACTTGATATAGACATTATGAGTTCACTCTAATGCCATTTGGGTTAACGAATGCACCTTCAGTCTTTATGAGCTTAATGAATGGAGTGTTTCGAACATACTTGGATAGATTCATCCTTGTGTTTCTCGATGACATTCTGACTTATTCTAGTTCTATGGAGGAGCATGAGGAACATCTAAAGCAGGTGTTACTGTGCTTAAGGGACAATCAGTTGTTTGCCAACTTGGCAAAGTGTGACTTTTATAAGACTCAAGTTCAATATTTGGGCCATGTGATTTTTGGTGAGGGAATTTCAGTTGATCCTACAAAGAATCAAGCCATTGTGGATTGGCCCACACCCACAAATGTCTCAATAATTTGTAGCGTCATGGGACTTGCAGGCTATTATCGACGGTTCGTCCAAGGTTTTTCTAGGATGGCACATCCTATCACCTCTCTCTAGAGGAAGGGAAAGAAGTTTCTTTGGTCCAATCAATGTCAGTTAGCTTTCCAAACTCTTAAGGAAAAGCTGACTAGTGCTACAATCTTAGCAGTCCCAGATCCGACAGATGACTTTGTTGTTTGTACGCATGCTTCTTTGGAAGGCTTAGGGGCTGTGCTAATGCAAGGGTGAGTGATTTCTTATAAATCACAGAAACTTAAGGATCATGAACTTAAGTACCCAACTCATGATTTGGAGTTAGCCACAGTTGTGTAGGCCTTGGTAAGGTGGTGACACTTTCTCCTTGGACATCGGTTCGAGTTGCATACAAATCACCATAGTTTTCAATATATTTTCACGCAGCCAAATCTGAATGCAAGATAGAGAAGGTGGATGGAATTCTTGTGCGAATATGATTTTGAAGTGAAGTATATTTAGGGCAAAGAGAATGTGGTGGCAGATGCGTTGAGCAGACACAAGCATGAGATTTCTGTTGTGGCTCTCGAGGTTGATTTGAAGAGTCAGATCCTCGCAGCTC
Organism: Sequoia sempervirens; assembly: GCA_007258455.2. NCBI lineage: Eukaryota > Viridiplantae > Streptophyta > Pinopsida > Cupressales > Cupressaceae > Sequoia > Sequoia sempervirens. The sequence goes on from VDFB02281492.1 coordinate 987,815,875, forward strand.
CTTCTTCAGATGATTGGTATCAAGCGGTGAAATCAGAGATTGAGTCGGGTAGAGCGTTGGAAGGTAGATTTGCTGGATACTCTTTGGACTCAGATGGTGTTTTGTGTTATGCAGGTCATATGTATGTACCTCCTACAGAGGGTATTCACACCCTAATCTTGACTGAAGCTCATCGGGCTCCTTATTCGACACATCTTGGAGTTAAGAAAATGTACGCTAATCTTCTCTCACTATATTTTTGGGAAGGATTGAAGTGTAAAATCATTTATTTTGTGGCTAGGTGTCTAGAATGTCAGAGAGTTAAGCCTGAGCATCATCACCCGACAGGTTTGTTGTAGCCTCATCTTGTTCTAGAGTGGAAGTGGGACATTATCTCTATGGATTTTATTGTCGGCTTGCCTATGTCTTCAAGGTGGCACAACGCTATCATGGTCACTGTTGACAGGTTGACCAAGGTAGCCCATTTCTCTCCTATCCAATCTTCCTACTGCTTCTGTGGTGGCTAGGATGTTCATGGAAGACATTGTTCAATTGCATGGGATACCATACAAAATTATTTCTGACAGACATCTGGTATTCACATTCGCATTATGGACCTCTTTACAGTAGTCCTTAGGGACTAAGTTGAATTTTAGTTCTGCATACCATCCTGAGAAAGATGGTCAGACTGAGAGATTGAATCAGGTGCTTGAGGATATGCTCCACATGTATGTCATGGACCAACAATCTCGTTGGGAAGATTATCTACATTTGGTCGAGTTTGCCTATAACAATGGTTATCATAGTTCAATTGGCATGGCTCCATTGCAAGCTTTGCACGGTCATCCTTGTCGTACCCCTTTGAGCTGGGATCGATTGGAGGACAGGGTTCTTCTTGGACCCAAAATGCTTCAAGATATGGAGCAGTAGGTAGCTCGCATCTGAGAGCATCTTATAGCAGCTCAAGATAGGCAGAAGAAGTTTTCTAATGCACACAGAGTTGATCGGCAGTTTATAGTTGGAGATCGAGTTTTTCTTCAATTTTGTCCTTGGAAGAGCCCTATTCATTATGGAAAGGGTTCTAAGCTTGTGCCCCACTTTGTAGGGCCATTTGAGGTGTTCACTGTATTGGTCATGTTGCCTATCACCTGGCCTTGCCACCCAGTCTGTCACAGATTCACGATGTGTTTCATGTTTTAGTCCTTAGACCATATTTTCTTGATGTTCCGCACATACTTGATTGGAATGCTCTACAAGTCAAGGATAGGTAGCTAGCTCCAGAGCCCGTGGCCGTGGTGCAACATAGGAGACTTGTTCTCAGAGGCAGGGATATTGAGCAAGTGCAGGTCCAATGGGACCCCAATGATGAGACTTCAGCAACATGGGAGGATGCCTCCCGTATCAGGGAAGCCTACACTTACTTGTTTTTTGGCTTCTAGGAGTAAGCTAGATTCATGGGGGGGAGGATGTAATACCCTTCATGTTGTTAGTTGGACTCATTACTTTTCTATGCATTTTTTTTATACTTTTTTATTGTGATAGTACTATTTATTGTTCGGTTTGGAGGACTGGATGGTTAGATTGTTTGGTGATTATGCTTATACATTTGAGGACATGGATATTTCATATGATATCATGGTTTGGTGATGTTAGTTTGATTTCAGTAACATATTGTGATGTAACTTGATTTAGTAAATTATGTTATGATATGATCTATTAGTTTAGAAATGCTATTTCATCCTTGATATTATAATTGTTAGAATAGATGTGATGGGATGATAGTGTAGCATCACTCATTTGTGAGTGCCCTACTACGCTGCAATTCCTTCTCACATTGTAATGATTTGATTTTATATATATATATACATGTACACGACCTTGTTTGTATGCAGAGATTGCAGGTACAGAGTCTCGATTCCACCTGTTTCGGCAGGACAAGGCGATCACCAATAACCCAATGGGCATAATGTTGAAACAGAGATGACAAGGAAGTCACCCTGTCCCATGTTGTCAAACCATCCTGATTGAATGGTATTGTGCGTCCTTGTTTTTTCATTTTTGTATTTTATTATTCTGGTTTGTGTGAGTGTCTTGTTTATATTTATTTTACGTCAGAGTTTTGTATGTCATCAATTATTTAATTAAATAATGTTTATAATAGTGTGGTATAAATTTGAAATTAAATATAAAAGTTTTATTTAAAATTCATGTGTTTTATTTGAGTGTTAATTAAATCATTTAAGATTAATATTTTGTTAAATTAATTAAATTAGAATAATGAGGATAATTATAAAATAAATTAATTAAATAAAGTGAATTGTGTGCATTGCAAGTAAAGTTTGTGAAATCTGAATTAAAGCATAAAAGTATTGTTAAATAGAAAAAAGATCAATAAAAGAAAATAAAAGATAAAAGGACGAATGAGAATTAAGTGTTGGCTGAAAAGCTGGAATTAAATTAGATAATTTCTTTTATATTGGATTTTTAGAGTTTTCGAAAAAGAGAAGAGATATATTTTATTTAATTGGAAAATTGTGAGTTTTTCATTCACGGGAAAATTTTGTCAGAAGTTGCACAAAAATAATTAATTCTAGACTATTGGATCTTCTAAAGTTTTTGGGAATTGTTTCATTTTCTTTCATCATACTAGGGAGGTTCTTCTGAACAAAATTTTAGATTAGAAATTTGAGCAAAGAAAGTTGGAGAAGAAGTTTTGAAGGAAGGAACGAGAGTGCTTTGAAAAGGCCATCAGGATCAAGCAAGCTGCATCAGATTCTCAATAGTGCAGGACTGCAGGTTCCAATTGCTCTTCTTTAGTTTTTTTATTCAAAAGAAAATAAATAAATGAATGAATAAATATGTTTGATCTTTAGAAGAAAAGAAGACTGTGTTAGAAATTTAATGGTTGTTGGATTGCAAACCAACATGAGAAAATTATTGTGATTTGTGAAAATATCCTGTATTATTCTTTATAAATTTGTATGAATAATGTTGTTCCCCTTGTAATAAATAGATTTATTTTGAATATATATATATATATATATATATATATGGGTATATACATTGGTGAAGAGATGTATATACATATATACATATATAAATATATCATAGATTGGACAGAGATTTAATATAGGGAAAATCATTTTTTTTGTTTGTTATTAATGTGAAAATTATATTTTGGTGTTACATTGTTATATATATATATATTAATATATTAATATATATATATATATATATATATATTAATATCCTTGTGAAATTTTCTTGATAAATCTAAATTTTTCGTCAACTGAACCTTGGTCGTACTGTGCCCAGCGCATTGTAATTATTTCTAGTATTTTATAGTTCATATGAAAGAAAAATTTGTAAGTTATTATATTATGGGGCTAGGGGGGAACGGTTGGGCCATACCTACCCCCTCTCCCTATGGGGCTGTGGACTATAGACTATTGTGCGTAGGACTGCTACATACAGCAGCATGTAAGGACTACTGTACAGCCATGGCGGCCTCCATATTGGTGCCCTCCTTACTTTTATTTATTTTTGTTTATTTTTGTGTATATTGACTTCGTATATATATTTATTGATTTATGTTATATCCTTTATAAAAATAATCAGTAAATAAATTTTATTTTTGGGATGAATAATTTATATGTATATATATTTTTTAATATATATATATATAAAATAAGAATGATGATATTTTATTTTATTTTATAAATAAAATGGAAATTATGGTTATCTAGATTATTTAAAAAATAATAATAATAATAAGGTGAAATGATTTTTATCCTTGACTATTTATTATTTCAAAATTTCATTATGGAAATAGTGTTATGTTATAAGCTAAATTAAATGCTGATTATGTTGTTTTGAATTTGAAACCTTAGGAAATTGTTTATTTTTCAATTTTATTATTGTTGGCTCTACTCTCGAGGTGGGGACCCTGTCGATCTTGTGAACCCAATTTTTTTGGAGTTGTGATCCCTAGTTTCCCAGAGGCATGTTTTTATCTTTGGAGGTCTATCCTCGTATTATTGTGCTCAGAATGTTGCATGATTTTAGCATTATTATTTTGGAAGGGTTGTACGAGATTATTAAAGTTTTTGATTTTGACTTATAGTGTGATGGGTAATGCCTCGCATGTTTTTGTTTTGAGATATATTCTTTATTCTTTGTGGTACAACCCTAGCCTTGTTTTGGTTTATGATTCAGGGTCTCAAGGAGAGTGGCTCTTCGTGGGGGCTGGCGCCTCAAAAGGAGGAAGAGCTCAAGATAACCCATGTAAGAGTAGTGTAACAAGTGAAAACCTAATAACAGAACTTAGGGGGATGGGTAGTAAAACATTTAATATAATAATTGGATACCTTGTCTATGCATTAGAGCTATTGCAGACTAATGGTAGACTGAGAAGGACGTGGTCGGCAAAGTCGTAGCCTTGTCCTCGTGAGAGGTTGACGGCTCCGCATGAGCTACCCTATGGGGTCAGCGCCTCGAGTAGGAGGAAGGGCCAGGATAACCATAGATGGTGGTCGAAACCTCAAGTTGGAGGAAGGGCCAGGATAACCCATGTAGGCTATGCGATGACACTCCCCACTAGACACCTATATGCCTTGTTTTCCTTATTGCCTCTGGAATTGTATTATGATTATTGCTTCAGATTCTTTGGAAATGATTTTTTATTGTTCTTTGGTTACTTGTTTAATGGTTATTTCCTTAGTTATTGTGATGAGTTTCATGGCTTTATGTTAATATGTTGACTCATGGATGTTGTCGTTTATGCTATTAGTAGTCCTTTTTGTTGTGTTGAGTTACTGTACCATGTTGTTTTTATTGGAGTTAGTTTTGGCATTCATGGTTGGGATTACTTCCTTGTCACCTCTGAGCATGGGGGGTGGGTTATTTATAACCCATGTGGTTGGGTGGAACGTGCTCCACACCTGTTGGGTTCCCCATCGACGTCCATTCTTCTTAGCATTTCTCAATTTGAGCTTGTACCAGTTGTTCACTTTGTAATTTAGATGTTATTGTCCTATGTATTATCCCACATGTATGAGAGATTTATTGCAATTCATTTATCAAGATCATGTAATGTATTATTTAAATGATGATGTATTATTTAGGAACCTTTGTACACAATATTGTAAGAGATTCATTATGATTGTAATATGTGATGTAATAATACTTTTACTTATGGCTCATGGATGTACTTCTATAAATGGATATTGCAATGTTATGATGGATGGAAATTGATTAAGTTATTTGGTTTCATCTTTTATCTTTTTGATATGAGTTTGTTATGCGATATGACCTCGTGTGCCCCAGAGAACTAGGCGTAATAATGTTAATGTGCAATGTGAATATGTTTTAATGTTAGTTGAATGTTTACTTTGTATTCTAAAAAAAAATTGGTTGCATTGTATGTTCTTTGGGGTTTGCATGACGGGCGTTACAATAATTGTACATGTGGTTTGTGCCTCCTTTTGTTTATAATTTTATTCCCCACATTTTGTTGATTGTGAAAAAATAAACTCAGACATTGTATTAAGAACTCAAGCCCTTCTCCAATTTTCCACAACTTGAAAGGCAACAAAATAAGTCACATCAATTGAAAAGGAGGCTATACTAGAATTTTAAATATTTTTTTGCACCACTTCTTACCGTGTGCCATGAACAATATCGCATAGATAATAACCATGTGTAAGGGGTAGATTATAAGAGATTATCTTCACTATAAATTTGTAAGGGGTAGATTATAAGAGATTATCTTCACTAAAAAAAATTTTGAATTCAGAAACAAACTTTATGCACAAGGCCCCCAATTAAATTAAGCATCCCTCTTTGGATACTAACATAATGACCATGTTGATTTTGTTCGTTATAAAATCTATTTCCCTTGGAGTTGTTATTCCTACCAACAAGAAGTTATTACATTAGCATATAAATGTTATGGGTTTATCTTTCACATTAATAATCTCTTTCTATTATAATTAATTAATATTATTTCAAATTGTTTTTCTCAGTATTATGAATAGAAAATTTACAAGAAAAGGAAACGCCACCACTTTATACTCTAAAATAATTTTTCTTGGAGATTTAGCTACACTAAAAATTAAAAATTAGATCATCTCTACATGTGATTTCCATTTTAAAACTTTCAAATTCCCATCATCACATGACCACCTCATACATTAATTAAATTGCCTCATGGAAACTGCAAATATGAAATGAACCAAAGAGATTTATAGTGCAAAATATATCAAGCATGCCACAACATTCAAATAAGTCTAAAATAACTAAAACATAGGAAAATAGGGTTTACCACCAAAGTGGATGGATGAAGGTGATAAACCAACTAATTTTCACTATTAAACATTCAATTATGAAAGCCAAAATGCCAAAATAACAATTAGAAACTAACCCTAACTGTTAGCAACTATGAACGAAGTTTTTAGAGCTTAAAATGGTATGTACCTTGCTACAAGAAGCCTATTTTTATAGCACAAAGGACTCATTTTCATTTAGTGGCAAATGGATCCCTGCTAGGATTTCTAAAACTAAGATCTATGTTATTTTCCTTAATGTTTGTACTCTTAGGTTCCCGGTTGTCAGCTTCTAAAAACTTGTACTTGATTCTATAGCCTTGATTCTTTGTTCTTGTACTATGAAGGTCAATCTTGACACTTGACAACTTTTGTGATTTTGCTTCAAACTTCTTCTCTACTTGATCTTCAACTTGTATATCTGAAAACACACATTCAAGGGAAGAAAAATTTGTTCATTGTTAGTGAATAGGGAGTTTCCTAAGTCAAACCCCTTGTAGGTAATTAAACCAATTGATGAAACAATGAAATTGAAGCATGAATATGAAATGATGCAATGTTGATATGTTGGAAGTTGTCTTGGAAGATAAATCTGCAAACTAACATGTAGTGTCCATGAAGAATGCAGATCTTGATCTTAAATAGATGTGAACAGTGCTTGCAATAGAACTTCAATGCTACATCAACTATGCTAGCTCAAAAACATGCTTGAATGCACTAAACCCTTGACCTGATGAAATAATCTTGAATCTCTACAATAAACTCTTGATAATCTACGTTGAAATTCCTTTGAAAATTCTCTTGAAATGCTCTATAATACTCTCTTAAAATTGCTAGCATATCTCATAATATTGCTAGGAAAAACAATGTGAATTAACCTCTTATTTATACTAAATTAAGGGATTATCCCTAAAATTCAAACAATTCAAGCTAACACCAGATCTGGAAACAAACATTATTAAATTCTTTCTAGAATGAAATTCAAAAAGGGATCCTCATTAAGGGAGGACCCATTCACCACCTAGGTTGAATGGGTCCTCGCACTGTTTTCTAGGAGCTTGCCTTTGAGGAATGAAAAAATAGTAAAAATCCATGTGAAATATGTTGATAAAGGGGGGTCCTATAAAGGGAGGAACCATTTGCCACCTAAGGCGAATAGGTCCTAGAACCAATTTATAAGACCTTGATTTTTCCCAAATAAATGTTATGTAAATTGACTTATGGGTTTTAGGATATATTCTCAGGAGTTGTCACAAATAAGGCTTAAATTTGAATTAAAGGGGCTAATTAACTCCAATTAACCAAAATTAATTAAGACAACCCTAGATAAGTTTGAAAGTGTTTTGCAACACTTTACAACACTTAAAATAGGGTACAAATTAAGTACATTTTATTAAAAGGGGGACCAAGATCAATGTGAATGTGTTACAACACATTACAACATTAAACCTAGGAAAAATTAGGTTAATTCAATGACAATGATTCCCAAATCAAGTAAGGAAAAATGATATTTTTTCTATTACTAGTTACATATTTTCCCCACTTTAGTGAGAGGATGACCCCATGTCAAACTCACAATAAAGTAGATATTCAAGAAACTTAAGTATGTAGCAATAACAAAGATACATAATCATACCCTATCAAAGGACAAGAAAAATAAACAAAAAAAAGGATCAAGCACAACCATTCCAATGCGATGTGGAATGAATTTGTTTGTCCATAACATATGTTGCTCACTCTGGGGTAGTGGAACCTCAGTCTTTCCACTAAGTGAGTTATCCCAACAAGGTGACAAATGAAAGAATCATATTAGCCTCTCATACCATATCAAAGTTATCATCTTGAAAACTTTGATAAGGCACCACAATGTAATGCTTTTGTAAATGCTTTTGTAATTTCATGTATGTAATTTTGTTTGTTAAATGATATTTTACTTTGTTTGTGTAAGGTGAAGATTCCTCTTAAGGAGCATTGTGCCTAATGTCTCCAAGAGATAAAAAATCAAGGGCATTAGATCATCACTCATGGGATGCCTCATTCACATCACACCAAATGTGATGGTAGATCGTACGCTCTTAGAGGACATAAAACTCAATGGCACCACCAAGAAGAGGACACATCACAAGAAAAAAGGAAAAATCATGCCATGAAATTTTGTCGAAAGATGTCATTGATGTATGCCTCCACTTTAAAGTGGTTGCTACACCATTACTTTGAGCAATTTCTTTAAAGTATTTAATTTTTTTTCCTAAGACATGAGAGATTTCCTCGAAAAACCCTATGTCAAGTCATATGTTTCTAAAATAAAGTTGCATCATGAAATAGGAAGGGTTACCCACACAAATACATAAGGGATCTATGGATTTGAGGTTAGTATATCTTTGCTATAATGTTGTCATTGAGCACAAAACTATCAACATTCTACAAATACTCATAGAACTAGAAGAATGACATAAAGAGAGCAAAAAAAAAGGAAAAATCCATTTAGGTCAACATGGAAGAGACATGAATATCTCCAAAAGGAAAACACAAGACAAATGAAAATGATAAGAGAAAAGCTTTTGGGTCAGCGTGGAAGAGATGTGAATGTCTCGATGTCTTGCATCATCCCTAGAAGGAAAACACAAGACAAATGAAAAATGATTACAACATATAGAAGAATGAAAGGTACATATAGAGGAATTCACAAAAAGAGATAGGTGGAAAGATCACAGGGGATCACATTATGCACATGCAATCACATAAAGAAAACATGAAAAATAAAAAAACTAGTAAGGAACATTTGATTCAACCTAAATCAGGTCATCTACATCCCAATCTCGGTCGGTATAAATGGAAGGTGGACAACTAGCTAAAGGGAAAAGAAAAAGTGTCGAACTAGGGGAAGGCTATCAAATTCTTGCCCCCACTTACTGCAAGGAAAGAATGAGCCGAGGTTTGTTATGAGAATAAGATCTTTATATCAAAAATAATGATTTACAATGTGTAAAACATGTAATAGTGAGAATGTATGAGATTCTACAACTATTACATGGCAAGGAGCGAAATTCATGCTTTAAGGGACTATTTTTATGATTTCAAGTTGTTTAAATGTGTGTTATAAAGTACTACAATAATCAGTGCTATGTCCAAGAGTTCTATGTGAAACATAGAGAAAGGGGGGAATGGAGAATGTTTCCAATCAACCTTTTCTCTATACGGGTGTTTCATTCAAAAGATGAGATCCAAGAATCTTGAAGAAACTATCAACCCAAGAGGTGAACCGAATCAAGATTTAGGGATCTTGAACTCTTTCCTTTATGCAAGGATGACCTAGTGAGCTATATTTCAATTTGGAGAGAAAGAATTAGGTTAATGAACAAACCATAATCCTAGGTCTAACACACAAAATGCATAAATAGAACACAAAATAGAAAGAAGCTGTAACATTTTTGAAGGAGGAAGAAGGAAAGTACGCTATGCACATGGTAAAATCAGACATTTATGTGCTTCTAACAAAGACTCATTCACCACCAAAGGTGACCTGGTAGGCCTTTTTGAGGAGCTCTGAAATAGAAATAAAAGCTTCAAATGGCTAGAATTTGATGCTTGTCAACTCTCAATAGGGACTCATTCACCCTTAAAGGCGAATTGGTCTTGCTATGAATTTATGAAAATCTTCAAATCTAGGTTACAACTTCTAGGTCTGCTCTTCTCCTTTGCACCATGAATTTCTTATTTCTTAATTTGGATCTGCCTATAACTTGTAAAACAAATTTGGTATCTTGTTGGTGTATAGGGGTTTTCCTAAGTCAAACCCCTTATTGGTAATTAAACCTTGGATGATGAATAAAAAGTTGAAACATATAAAAGTGTGTGCAATCTTAATCCTAAGTGTGTCTAAGACTAAGATCCAAGAGAATGTAAAGGAAATTTTACCCAATTGTGTTAAGGTAAAACCCTTGAATGCAATTTGAACAACGTAAATGACTCACTAAAGAAGATGTCTAATCCCTCTAATGAATCACAAATCTGAAAATACCTCTTGTAGGCTTCAAATAGGATGAATATAAAAGATGGAATCACTTTGGAAACAATTCCTTAGGCTTGGTTGTATGACTTGTCCATCTCCCAACACCTAGAATCCTTCATGATTCTCCATAGGAATCTATCATCAACCTTCAATAATGCTTGATCTTGGATACAAAATGAGCTTGAAGATCTTGAAATGCTACTCCAAACTTCAAATTTTCTTGAATTATTTTTCTTACTTGCTTGTAATCCTGCTCTAGTTTCTTGCCTTAGATTTCTTAGGTGAAATTATGTCAAATAACCCCTTATTTATACTAAATTAGGAGATTAACCCTAAAAATCAAAGAATTAAGGCCTACACCAAATCTGGAAATAAAGATAGTTAAATTCCTACTAGAATGAAATTCAAAAATAGGGGTCTCATTAAGGCAAGACCCATTTTCGACCAAAGGTGAATGGGTCACGGCTAAGTTTGCAAGACCAAGCTTCGGGGAGTTGAAAGAAGGAAAAATAACCTATTTTAGATCAACTAAGAAAGGGGGGTCCTGCTAAGGGAGGACCCATTCACCATCAAGGGTGAATGGGTCCTAGCTCAACTTACTAGGACAAAATTTTTTTGGAATGAAATATTTTTATTTAATTTATGATTATCAAGAAATATCTTTGAGGGGTGTCAAAACTAAGTCCTAAAAAGGGGGTTAATAACACTAATTAACCATAATTAATTAGGACCACCTAGATAAATGAGAAATTTCTTTAAGACACTTTACAACACCTAAAAAAAGTATACATTATGTACATTTTTATTTTAAAAGGGGCCCATTAGGCTTAATTAAGCAAATAAGTCCTAGGTAGAAAAGTGTGAAAGTGTGTTACAACACTTTACAACACCTTTGCAAAGGACCAATTAAGGCATGTTTTGGTCAAATAAAGGTCCTAAAATAGTGTGAATGTTTACAAGACATTACAACACCACTCCAAGAGATCATTAGTTTATCTTTAACGTCAATTATCAGATCAAGCAAGGAAAAGGCTACTTTTTGTTACTACACTATGGTATCGACAATGTAATAGATTTTCATTTTTAGGATCTAATTTTTGCGTTTCTCACATGGGTGGTAATATTATAAGTCCACAGTGTAGAAGTATCTATAAATTCCTTTCAATTATAGTTGGTGGGTAAGGGAATTTTCGTAGGTGGATATAGAGCAGGGGGACAAAAAATGACCTTGTCTTCTTTATCATTTTCATTAGGAGGCATTGGATGCTCTTTAGGAAGGAGGACATTTATATCAAGAGAAGATCTTGATATCCTAACCCTTTTGTATTTAAGTTGATAATTTCTCTAGGAGTTGATGAATTTCATGTTCACTTATTGTATCACATCCTTGTTTTCTTAAGATCGTGAATCATTTTCCATATGTCTCCTCTAGATTGATTGATGTGTTGGTTAATTTGTTAACATAGGATGATTGAATGTTTCTTTTTTAGAGGAGCTAGGTTCACCTATTGTAGGGAACTTAGGCTCAACTTGTGTTTCAACTTCAAGATGCAAAATACCAAACATCTCAAGTGATGGGATAATGGGGGGTGTTGGTTCTCTCATGGATGGGTAAAAGGATGCATTATTCTCAAAAGTGTTAAGTCAATCATTTATAAAGTTATTCAAGTTGTCATAATCTTCTATAATGATGTCAGCATCATGAGGAGAACATGCATTAGGAGTTGTGTGAGCATAAGTTCAATTTCATTAGGGTCGTTTCCAAAAACACAACTTGAAACATCAACCAAAGAGAACAAGAACTTCCACACACTACTTAAATAGTTATCCATTGTCATAATTTCAAATCTAAACATAGTAATTTTTTGATTACCTAATGCAATAATCTAAAAATGAAATGTTGTAGATGCAATTTGGAATTTTAACAATGTACTAAAATGAAGCAATTTAAGCTAAATGCAATGAATTTGATGAAACAAAAAATCAGGAAACTAAAACAAGAAAGTAACAACAAAAAATAGAAGCCTAAAACTACTATTTCAATTTCTAGAAAAATCACATCCATATCAAATAGGAACTCATTCACCAGAAAGGATGAATGGATCTTGGTTAGGTTTTTTTTAGATGTTTCTGTGGAATTCAAAGTGATTTTTAATGCCTTTTTAGATGCCAGAAACTTCAAATTGGACCTGTCTAGGGATTGATTTTCCAGTAAAAGTGAATGGGTCCTAGTGAGGTATTTTTAAACTATTTTTTAATGATTTTCAAGCTTTCAGTAATGCTTTTCAATTCTAGGTCTAAGGTAGTGAGTTTCAATTTCAACTTTTCCAGAAATGCAAGGTAAAAATGCAATGAAAAGATGTGCAAAGACCTAGGTTGAAATGTAATTTTGTTTTGATTTTCAAATGCAAATAAATGAGATCTAAATGATATGCACAATTACTAACTTATTTTTATATTTTTCAGATTTATAAAGATGCAAAACAATGTAAATCTAAACCCTATATGAGATGCAATTTTCAATACAATGTTAGAAACCCTAAATGAGATCTTAATTCAATGCAAATGAATGCAAGATCTAACCTAGGATGCAATGAAAGACTTCAAAATCAAAAAAAATTAATGTTCAATAAGTCGAGTTCACCAAAATGAAACATAGAAAAATAGGGTTTACCACCAAGATGAATGAATCAAGGTGAAAAAACAACTAATTTTCACTATGAAAGGGTATGTGCAAGATCATGATGGGCCAAAAAGTGTCAATATGATGGGTATTTGTAGGGTATGTGGATGACGACTTTTTTTTACCCAAAATTAATGAAACGAAAAGGGTTTTTAAAGGAGATTCTTAGCTTTCCACCAATATAACTTATGCTTTACTTTGAATTTAATAAATAATTATTATTCATTTTCTATTTGAATTAAAACTAAAGTCCCGATTGATAGGCTAATTGAAAAAAATCTATAGCTTTCAAACGGTATCACATTTTTTGAATTCAAAACATGCATCACATTCTATGCTTCACATACTATAAGATTAAAAAAAAATTGAATTTCATGAAATTTTGACCAAGTTAAGGTGGTCGACATATGAGTTTTTATATTTTTTAAAGTTGCAATAAAAAATTCATAATTAATTATTTACTTGGAAAAAATTACAAAAAATATGCATCACATCGGTACATGAGTCCTCTACTTATATCTAAAATATTATAAAAATATTATCATTTTATTGTGGTTAGGGTGGTAAGACAGACACCTTATTTTTCCCTAAAATTTAAGTACTACTGCATTGAAATTTCAAATTTTCACCAAATAGATGTTTTTTAAAAAAACCTAGTAGTTTAGAAACTACATTCAATTTGTTATAGATTCTATTCTTACATATTTTTGAAATAATATAGATAACTTATTCAAATTTTTATGTCAAGTTGCCTATCTCTTATTTTTTTGAATTTTTTGCCACTTAAGGGCCTATTTTTTCCATGATGATCTCGCACATACCCGAAACATTCAATTATGAAGGCTAAAATGCCAAAATAACAATTAGAAACTAACCCTAACTATTATAGAAACTATGAGGGAATTTTTTAGAGTTTAAAATGGTATGTACCTTGCTACAAGAACCCTATTTTTAGGGCACAAAGGACTCATTCACATTTAGTTGTGAATGGTTCCCTTTTAGGGCTTTTGAATCTAATATCTAGGTTATTTTCCTTGATGTTTGCACTCTCAAATTCTTGGCTGTCAACTCCCAAAAACCAATACTTAATTCTATAGCCTCAATTCTTTGTTCTTGCACTATGAAGGTCAATCTTGCAACTTGACAACTTTTGTGATTTTCCTTCAAACTTCTTGTCCACTTGATCTTCAACCTGTAAATATACAAACACACATTTGAGGGAAGAAAAACTTGTTGATTATTAGTGAATAGGGGTTTTCCTAAGTCAAACCCCTTGTAGGTAATTAAACCAATTGATGAAATAATGAAACTGAAGCATGAACATGAAATGATACAATGTTGATACCTTGGAAGGTGCCTTGGAAGATAAATCTACAAAGTAACATGTAGTGGCCATGAAGAATGTAAATCTTGATCTTGAATAGATGTGAACAATGCTTTCAATAGATCTTCAATGCTACATCAACTATATTAGCTCAACAACATGGTTGAATGCACTAAACCCATGAAATGATGAATTAATCTTGAATTTTGGTAATAAAATCTTGATAATCTACCACGAAATACCTTTGAAAATGCTCTTGAAATTCTCTATAATGCTCTCTTAAAATTTCTAGGATGTCTCATAAAATTTCTAGGAGAAACAATGTGAATCAATCCCTTATTTATAGAAAATTAAGAGATTAACCATGAAATTCAAACAATTCAGCCGACACCAGATCTGGAAACAAACATTATTAAATTTATGTGAAAATGAAATTAAAAAATGGGGTCCTTATTAAGGGAGGACCCATTCGCCACCTAGAGTGAATGGGTCCTGGCACTATTTTCTAGGACCTTTCCTTTGAGGAATGAAATACCACTAAAAACCCATGTGAAATATGCTTATAAAGGGGGGTCCTAAAGAGGGAGGAACCATTGGCCACCTAGGGTGAATGGGTCTTTCTAGGACCTTGATTTTTTCCAATTAAATGTTATGTAATTTGAATTATGCGTTTCAGGATAGATCCTCAAGAGGTGTCACAAACAAGGCTTAAATTTGAATTAAAAGGGATAATTAACTCCAATTAACCACAATTAATTAAGAGGACCCTAGATAAGTGTGAAAGTGTGTTACAACACTTAAAAGAGGGTACAAATTAAATGCATTTAAATTAAATGGGGTTCAAGATCAGTGTGAATGTGTTACAACACATTAGAACATTAAACCTAGGAAAAATTAGGTTAATTCAGTGACAATTATTCCCAAATCAAGTAACAAAAAGGATACTTTTTCCATTACTATAATAAAAGAAAAAGGACTTTGATGAAAATTCTAATTAGAGTGGAAATCAAAAAGCTTGTCTTGTAGCAATGTAAAAAGAGGAGAGTTAGGATTGATCATTATACACAATTTGAAGAAGCTAGGAGCCCACCTAGGGATGTAGGAAGTCCTACTTAGGGACATTCCAATTTCAATTTCCTCAGTAGAAATATGCTAGTGACTTCAAATCAGATCAAATTTTCTCTTTAAAAAAAATTCATAAAATTATGTGGAGCATTAAAGTTGAAAGTTGTATAAATAGATTGATAATCAATGTTATTGCATATCCTTAAATGTATTTAGATTGTTTATTCTTTGATACTCAAACAAAATCAACACTTAGGGGTCTACCTTGCAAACTAAATGATTCACAAGTGCTAAAATAGTTAGAATGTATGAAATAAAATTTGCTTCATTATCCAATCAATAAGAAAGCATATTAGCAAAATGTTCTAACTTTAAATAGACTTGGATATTATTTTTCTAGAATACTTTCCCTAATTGCTTGTGCCATTTTACTAATGTTGAATGATGACTATAAATTGGAATCAAAGTTCCCCAAAGCATAAGTACTAAATTCCTTTATCTATAGAAAATAAGATTGTTTCTATTTTAAAGTTTCATTATTTCCTCAAACTGGGAAGTGATGCTTA
Source organism: Sequoia sempervirens (assembly GCA_007258455.2). Lineage (NCBI taxonomy): Eukaryota > Viridiplantae > Streptophyta > Pinopsida > Cupressales > Cupressaceae > Sequoia > Sequoia sempervirens. Next base: position 987,831,827 of record VDFB02281492.1, read on the forward strand.
TGTCAGTTATTTTAGTACAAGTGAACATCATATAAAATTCAACCAATTCATGATGTAGGAGGTACAGTTCCATGGAACTAGCCTAGATTGGACAAGATCTTGGAGATGAGAAATGTTGATCTTTTTGTTCACAAAGATATACCAAAATCATTATGGTTTAAGGTGATGATAAGATTTTAATAGAAAATTTGAATTTCTAGAATTTCTTTGTTCTAAAGATTTTGTCTATATATGCACTCTTTCCACCAATTTTTGCTCTTTGCAACATATCAATTAAGATTCCTATAAATATTGTATTGGTGCATTTCAGTCAAAATTTCTAGGGTATTGAGATGATTCTTATACTCCTCTTTCTTTGAAGAAAATGGTATGTATCCTTTGTTGGAAAAATTGACTATATACTTAAGTTTTGAATGTGGGTGTCTAAAATAGTTGACATGAGATCCACATGATTTATCTGCCATCCATGTTTCTAGGAGTATACAAGAAAGTATGTTGTCTATTTTAGTAGAGTTCATATTACCTAGGTTATTCAACCACTAATGTTTTTGCATGTTGTTTTGTTTTCTTAATTTGTTTCTATGCTTGCAGAAAATTTAGATGAAATCTTTATTTTGATACATTTTTATAACTTCCACTAGGAGGAAGCTTGAGACTAGAGGGGGAGAATGTGAGGTATAGTTACTATTATTATAGAGACTTTGATTTTATTTTATATAATTAATGTTTTGAGATTTTTATTTATGGATATTAGTATTTTGGAATATGAACATAATTTTTTTGTATGCTTGTTTAGATATTTGATGCTTATAAATGAAATAATATATTCATTTAATAAAATAATTTAATCATAAAGTATTTTGGTTAAATGTTTTTATATAGATCTTATAATTATTTGATGTTAGAATATTTTAATGTTTATATTTAATGTTTTGATTATAATTTTTCAAATTTACTAATGTCTTCAATAAGATGTTGTGGGTGAGCACTCTAGGCTCCTTAAGTATTGGAGAAATAATTATGGGTGGTTGGTTATGAAGGTGTTGTGTATGGAGGAATTTATTTGTTGTATATACAAAGTTGGTTGTTGAAATTGAAATTATGTTGTGCCCAAGAGGGAAGGGAATCCCCCTTCTCCCCCTTTACAAGAATTTTGTTACTAGGATTCTTTGTGCGTGAGTCCATGCTTATGCTTTTGTTTATGGTTTTATTTTGTAATAGAACTTTGGTTTTGTCTCCCCCTTAGGGGTGGAATTATCAATCCTATGGTTGGGAGGAGAGCAGGACTAGTTTACTCTATTTTGTGATTGCGGGTTCAAGAATCAATTTGGTTTTAAAGAATAATGTATGGAAGAATTTTTTTTCATGGAATTAATGTAATTTTTCCAATCATTCAATTTTGCAAGTTTATAAGCCGGTATTGGCATGGTGTGATGGTTTATAGGTGGCATTGTTGTTCTTGCCACCAAGGTTCAAACCCCCTTGGGGTGGTATTGTTGAATGGTTGTATCCGGTTCATAGCTCCGGTCAAAAGCGTTTACCCCTTGAATTAAATTAAAAAATAAAAAATAAAAAATTGCAAGTTTATAAAGAGAATTCTTGTTGCTAGTAAAACAAAATACCAATGAGTAGTTTCTAAGTGGGTGTAAAAAAAAAACTATTATTTTGTTGTTTTAAATGGTTAAGAATTGTTTATGTTTCTACAAGGAAAGTGAAACAATTAATCTAGTTGTATTTTTTTAATATATTGCTAATTATTCTTTGTTGATTTGAACTAGAATGATTTGTTATTTTATTAGATGAAATATTCTTTTTTTTTTTAAGCAAAGGTGGAAAGGCCACAAAATTTATTGAAAAATAAAGTATTACAAGAGGATGAGGAGTTGCAGATGAAGAACAAAAAGATGCAACTCCAAATATTACAAAATTCAAGCCAGGTTGACAAAGGAAAGAAAGTTCAAAGAGAGGAGAGAACCAAGAGAACAAGACAAAATCCTGGTGAGTAATACAAAGTGAAGAAACTACACTTGAAATAGCCAATAGAAAAGATGCAGATTGGAGCAGAAAATCCAAGAAAAAGTGTAAGAGAAGCCATGTGAGATAAGGTGCTTCTAGCTAGAGGTCCTGCAAAAACTTTCTAAAGAAACAAGCCTCTTCCAAAACAACTGAGATTCCAAAATTGAAGATAAAATATGAAAATGAGACCAAATTTTCAAAATGAAAGATGAGGAAATTTTCCCTCAACTTGAGCTTCCCTCAAAAGAAGCAATGTCTATAGGCAGGGGAAAATGGAGTTCATCATGAGGTTCAATGATGGCATGTTGTATAAGAAGAAAAATTGCTTTATACAACATGTAAATTGGGTCACTCACTTAATCACCATATTTCTATGAGAGGAGCCTAAGTCAAACCTTGAATTCACTATTACAACCATTTAGAAGACCATATGCCATTTTTGAAAGCAATTTGGAGAGGCGATAATCTGTAAGAAGATGATTTTTACTAATAATACCTCCCACCAAACTTGACCCCTAAAGGATATCATATCTCTACAATGCAGGTTGAAGAGTAGAGAGAGGACACACATGAGGAAAAAGGTAGGTGACTGCTAGAAATTTAATCATTTTAACATCTCCCAGAATGTCCATCATATTTGACACAAACTGAGAAGCCATTTCATATGAAAAAACCATTGTATGCATATCCAATCAATCAAAACCTAGAATAATTTGAATTGCATCGAATACCTATTTGCATCCAAAAGTGAATGCCCTTTGAAGCTTTTCCTCTATGCAAGGTGAATCAACTCTTATTTCATGAACTCGAGGAAGAACTAGAACTCTGAGTAGATTATCCATTATAAAGATACCAAATTGTAGACCCAGTAAACAGAGAAACACGATGGAGCTATGGGGTCGACAGGTCGAATAGATGGAAATAGTAGCAATCGCCATAAACCAGAATAAAACCTTCAACATGCTCGAAGCAATGGGCAATAAATGAACAAGAGAGTTGTGCACAATCAAATACTACAAAGTTTCCAAGTGTTTATCTTGGGAAAGAAGAAATATAGTGGAATCCCCAAGTAGGATCAAACATCCACTAAACATTAAAAGGGCTTATTTCAATGTCCAATCATACGAGCAAGCTCTCGTGGTCAGACATTGAAGGAAGTGAATAGTATCCATTTCCAAATTTAGCCCCTAAAATTTGGATAGCCACCAATGCAAAATGGAGCCAGCAATCAAGGTTGTAATTAATACCGAGCCATAAATTCTGAGTATGCCTTAAGAATGTTTGATCAGAAGGACAATACACCAATGTGAAACAACAATTGAGTACACAGTTAAAGGAATTTCTCGGTAATGATAAATAAATATCATGTGCCCAATAGAGAATGTTGTAGCTAGTATTGGATTGCAATTAATCCCTAACAGAACCATTAATTCCCAAATGCCACCATGTGAAAAGTTAGATCCAAATAAAATTGCAAATATGAAATGAAATTTGATGATGGAAACAAAGATTTTCCAGTACCAATTAACCGTTTCTAAGAATTAAAATCAAATTCGAATTGGATAACAAGGGGTTTTAAAATACTTTTCATTATATAAATATTTGTAAACACCACTCATAATATATAGTGCAATGGTCACCATAGGCAGTCAAAAGTCGTGGGAGGAAAGAAGAGCCCAATATAAAAGCAATATGATAAGTAACCTTGATACCCTTATGCGAATATAAATTAAAGGTTTAATTCTTGAAAAAGAAGATTGCATTCCTCTATCAAGAATTCACAAGAGGAAATATTTGCATCAATGACTTTATTAGCCAAAAAATTAGCTACAACATTTGATTCCCTATAACAATGAGCAATAGTGTAACTTGGGAAATCATCAAATTGTGAGAGAATGAACTCAAGGATGTAATTTAAATGCCATGAAGAAGTGCCACAATTCCTTAAAGCTAAAATTGTTATCATTGAATCTCCTTCAATGAAGAGATGAGAATTTGATCACATGTTGCTTTTATAAATTTTTCATTCCAATCTCTTAACATAGTAGCAATGCTTGATTTTCCGGGATTATCCCTGGAGGCTCCCTCAAAATTTAATTTGATGAAGCCAAGGGGAGGAGGAGACCAGGAAGAACTTATTTTGGAAAAAGAGGTCTTGGAAGAAACAAAACTTGCCTTAGGAAATTTCAAAAAATGCCATGTTTTTAGAATAAAAGAATCCCAATTAGAAAAGAGCTTGTTTGAAAGAGATTTCTTGAAAATGGCTGTGTTAGTTACCTCCAAGATTGAGATTTCAATTTTCTAAATAATCTAGGACAAAGTGGAAGATTTCTTTCAAAAAATTCTATTGTTTCTTTCCAACCAAATATTCTAGATTAGAATGGAAGGGATAATGTCCCAAAGAGATGAGAATATTGAAGATAAATACAAAGAAGGCCAAGAAATAAAATGGAGATATAAAGAATTATGTAAAGGACTTGACCATCCAAGATTATTAAGAAGCCAATACCAACAATTTTGAGCAAAATAACAATTCAAAAGAAGATGATTTTTAGACTTGAAAGCTTTCCCACACATTACACAAGGGAAAATATTAGTAATGCCCAATTTGTCCAATCTCATTCCAGTTAAAATTCTATCTTTAATTGCTAACCAAGAAAATGCACCAGCCTTAGGGAGAATGTGAGGTCCCGAACAAAGTTCCATAGGAATGGAAACTCTATTATTAACATGGACAAGAGAGTTATAACCATATTTGATATTATATTGTCCTGATTTAGACTTAAGCCAAATTATTTCATCTTGTTTATTTGAGAGATAAACTTTCCTCTTACCTAATTCAGACTTTAAAGAAGTTTTTTGATGAGATGGAACTTGCAAGAAACTGAAGTCTTTCCATTTACAGATAAAAGGATTAGAAGGATCAAGATCAATATAATCTCTAACTTGGCCATTTGGTTTTTAATTATGATTCCAATCCCCCATCTAGCGAAGAGGCTTATGGCCATTTTAGGAATCATCCCAGAAAAAAGGGCTTTATCCCCATTGTTAATCACCCAAGAAAGGTGAGGAAGAAGCACTAATCTACAAGAAGAAATGAAATTCCATTTCTTAGAGCCCTTGGGAAGCTACTTTTGAGTAAAAATTATTTCTCTGTTAGGGGAGTCCAAGTATTTATATCTCATTAATTTACACCATTTAGTTTCAGATTTAGTGTAGATTTTCCACACCAATTTTACTCCTAGAGGTTTGTTTTGGAGGAAAGTATCCCTCAAACCAGCACCACCATAGATTTTAGGTTCACAAATGGTGTCCCAAGCAACCAAAGGTAATTTCTTTTTAACTATCACATTTTCCAACCAAAGGAAATCTCTAAGAACTTTTTGAAGTATTAGTCATTTCCCCTTGGGCAAGCTTAAAACTAACATCAGGTAAATTGGTAGAGAACATAAAATAGATTTAAGCATAACTAATTTACCCGCAAAGGAAAGCCACTTGAATTTCCAAAGAGAAATTTTGTTAGAAACTGAAGAAATCAAATTATCCCAAAATTCATGTTTTTCCTTTCCAAAGAAGAAAGGAATTCCCAAATATTTGCAAGAGAATCACTCTGAAAACCCCAAAACTTGAGTAATTTCCTTTTTATTAAAAGATCAACATTCAGAAAAAATATCTTTGATTTTGCAAGGTTATAAACTCACCGGGAATGTGAACAATAAACTGATATAATCTTTTTCATAACCTTTTCCTCAACCATAGTAGATTGCCCTAAAAGAAGAGTGTCATCAACAAAAAGAGAGTGGGAGATTGGGAAAGGAAAAGACCAAATAGATATACCTTTCCAAATTCTTGTATTTTGAGCTGAAATTATTGATCTACTCAGACCTTTTGCTAAAAGAATGAACAAGGAAGGAGAAGGGGATCCCCTTGCCTCACTCCTTGAGAGGAGATGGAAAAAACTTGAGGTGAACCATTGATCAGTAATTAAAATCTTGCCCCCGAGACACATGAATGGATCCATTTACACCAAGCTTGTGAAAAACAAATTTTCTAAGAACAACCATTAAGAAATCCCAATAGACCTTGTCATAAGCTTTTAGCATATCTAGTGTCAAAACCATAACTAAATATTTTTTCAAATAAAATTGAATGCAAGACCTTAGGTGCCAAGATGGCACCCTCGGGAGTGTCCTTCCCAAGAACAAAACCACCTTGTTCCTCTAAAATGATTAAAGGAAGGATTTTGGCCAATCTAGAAGCAATAGCTTTGGTGAAAATATTATAGATTGAATTACAAAGGGATATAGGCCCGAAATCATTAAATGAAGAAGGGACAAATTTATTAAGAATGAGAGAAATGAACATTGTATTGAAATCCTTTAATACATTTTTATATATTTTGTATTCCTCTAAAGAAAGAAGAACATCAACGCCTACAATATCCCAACATTTTTGGAAAAAAAGAATTGTGAACGCATCTGGACCCAAGGCTTTCTCAAGTTCCATTGAAAAAACCATGTTTTTAATTTCCTCGAGGGAGAACTTTGACATCAACATTTTATTGTGATCAACATTTATTAATTCAGGGATATTATTTATTAACTCATTCTCCTCAAGGGAATTATGAAGAGCACCTAAAGAAAGGAGATTTCTGAAGTAATTTACCGCCTCAAGACCAATTTCCCTTTTAGAGGTAAGAGTAGAACCTGAAGAGGACAAGATTGAAAGAATTCTATTTGTTTGCTGGTGTAATTTGGTTGAGGCATGAAAATTTTTTGTATTCTTGTCTCCTTCATTTAGCCAAGTCTCTCTAGACTTCTCTCTCTAGTAACATTCTTCTCGGGCTAGGATCTCTTCTAGATATGCTTTAAGCTTTTTTTCTTGGTTATAAAGAGAACTATCCATTCCCTTCTTAATAACTTCATTTATTGCAGAAAGCTTTGATTATTTTTGAAGTTTTTTAGTGAATATATTTTTCAAATGCTTGATGTTCCAATCCTTGATTTTGATCTTAAGAAATTTTAATTTTTTACTCAATTGAAACATTCTTGTCCCCTCAAAAAAAGGACTGTTGAGCCACCAGTCTCTTATTAAATCAATAAAGTTGGGATCTCTAAACCACATAGCCTCCATTTTGAAAGGATATTTGATATTTCTTCTAAATTCAGAAAAGGAGAAACAGATTGGAGAGTGATCAGATCTCAGAAGAGCATGAATAATCGAGATAAAATCCCATGGTTTTGCTAGCCAATTTTCTTAAAGCAAAAATTGCTCAAGTTTTTCAGCTATCTAACAAAAATCCTTTTGTTTATTTGTCCAATTATAAGCTCCATTTTTAATAGGAAATTAATATAAATTATTGGATAAAATGAAGTTGTTAAAGTTTTCTAGCATTATTGTTGTGGGAGTTATAGCACCCTTTTTTTTTATGAATTCATGATAGCATTAAAATCTCTCGTGATAATTTTTAAAACAAGAGGGTCAAGCGCAAAACTCACAGAAAGTTGTCTTAAAATTTTCCTTTTACTAGCTAAAGAGCATGGGCTATAAACATTGTAAAATAAGAATTATGTGTTTGTTTTTAAACACCAAGTAGAAAATTTTATCCAATTTTCCTTAACTTCAATCTAATCAATTTTCATGAAGATTTTATTCAAAAGGGTGATTAATCCCCCCAAAGCCCCAAATGCAGGTGAGACAATTGAATCCCAATCATTCTAGGAGCTAAAAGTTTCTTTAGTTGTTTGAAATGACAATTTTGTTTCCTAAAGCAAAATGATCTTTGAAAAGGTACCCAATAAATGATGCTTGATTAAGTGTTTTTTGTTAGGGGCATTTAAGCCCCTAACATTCCAAGAAAGGACTCTCATCATCCTTGAGGAGAGAGTTCCTCTCTCCTCTTATTTTCAATTCTTTCTAAGGATTTTGTCCCCGTAGTAGAATCACACTGCCAACATTGAGGGGGGGTGTTCAACTCAACAGATTCCTTAGAGGTTGAGCGGAGATTCATTTCCAGTGTAGATTGTAGACCTACAGCAATTTCAAGATTCATCTTCTCTTTATTGGATTTCTGACCTCTTTTATTTCTTTGAGAATTTGATGCCTTGAGGTCAGATTCAGATTGAGATATGGGAGGAAAAGAAAGAGGATCTAGGGTAACAGGAGCAGAAGGAGGGATAGAAGTGGCAGCTTCAGAAAAATTTAGCTTTCTTTTTTAGGTTGACTGAGTAATAGGAGGTATGGGGGTATTTATATCTTGATCATCTTCACCCAAGACCTCATCAGTTATTTCTTCAATTAGGTCTTTAGCTGCTTTGGACATGGCCTCATTAACAAATTTCAGTAAGTCATTGTCTGAGCCATTGAGGATGTTTTCAAAATGTGTAATGTCATTTTTCAAAAGCATAGAGCCCATATTCAAAGACTGAGAGGAGCTGGTCTAAGCAACAAAAGGAGGGTTATCAACATTAGAAGGAAAATTAATTGAAGACAATTTAGATCTCACAAAAGACTGATCACTTTCAAGGATCTTATGGACAACCCGATTGTCCTCACCAGAATCCTAGTGAGGAGTAATATTATTAGAAGAAGATTTCAGGGGAAAACAAAATTGGGAATTTTTTGAGGGCCTATTTAGATCAAGAGCCCCCAAGAGTGCAACTAAGTTTGTAGTTTCAACTTTAAGAAAAAAAATTGAGTCTATAATTAAATTTTCCTCCTTCCAAGTTGAGTTTTCCCATTTAATTTGTTGAATCCATTCCCCTTTTCTGGTTGAAATATATATTTTGAAAGGAAGGGAAGCAGGTTTATTAACTAGGGCCCAAAGCCTAATCAAGGGTTTACCATTTACAATAAAAAGTTTAATTCTAAGAAAATTCCCAATATGATTGACAATACGTTTGATGGAAGACAATTCTAGGAATTCAACTAGAAGATATGGTAGAGAAAAACAAATAGGATGAGGGCACAGATTGAGGGTTTCCAAAGACATATTTGCTTCCCAATCTAAAATCCCTAGAAAAGAATTGCCAAACTAGAAAGGCCATTTTCTCATTACTTTTCCCTTAATAGTAGGGTTCTTAAATAATATAAAGAAGGAAGAAACAGAAACCACAAATAAATCGAAGAACTCATACCAGTTCTCTCGAATCCATGTCTGTAATTTAGAGAGTAGCTTGTCTTCTCCCCAAAGTTGAACAAATAACCCATTATGCTCATAGTCGTCATATTGGCTATGAAGATACAAAGGAATTGTTGGAACTGGTCTCCATTCCTGTTCCTTTCCATTCGTTGCATCAAAACTGTGTAGACCAGGATCATTCACATTTTTTGAGTTACCAGAACCCATAGAGCTTTTTGTTTCTTCCGAAAACGAGGGTTTATTTCCCAAGTTTTGGAAGGTGCTCTGATTCCCATGCTGGTTTGAGCACCAAGCTTTGTTTCATTGATAATGTTGGTCATTTATATTTTGATTGGAATGATAATTTGATGGATGACTGGAAGAGGAATGAGGATATGGAGAGGTTCAAATATGATCTTGATGCATATGATTTTGTGGTGGCTTAGAGACACCATATTTATTGTGGAAAGGGGTATTCTTTCCTGGAGGAAGAGTAGATTTGGGCTGAAAATTATATCTCATTTGGTCTAGAGGAGGATCATTATGGTAAGGGCCCATTTTCAAGGTTTCCAAAATACCATTACCCCTAGGGTTAAAATTAGGGTGAAATTTTTCACCATTGAAATAATCCTACCCCAAGTGAAAAGAGTTCTAAAAATGTTGTTGTAAATAGAGGAAAATTTTGACCATTTAACAGGGGCTTGGAGGATTCAAAGTCATCTACCCTATCCAGCTAATCTTTCCACCATGCGTCTGTGAAGAACTTTCCATCTTTTTAGTTGAGGGCTTATTATAGATCAATGCATGAAGAACTCGCCATCTTTTTAGTTGAGGGCTTAGTTGAAATATTCTTTGTAATATGTATCTTATGAATAAAAATAATAATGAATTCTCCTATAGTGTATTATGCACTAGTAACGAGCAAGACAATGCTCATCAATAATGTTAGAATGAAGACTTTGCATGAATCAGATATATAATGTTGCAGTGTACACTATGTTTCACAACTTTTTCTTGTATTTTTGGTCTTTGCATTCACAGTCTCGTTGTTTAAACAACCTTAGCCATATAACCATAATGAATCTCCTCAATGTTATGAACATGCAAGGTTAATGCTTATTCCTATTTGTAGTGTTTCAATAGTTAAGTTTAATATGTCATTCCAAAATGAAATACTTAGTTATTACATTTTGGTCTTTGTTAGAACACTTTGTGACACCTCTTTTTATGCATTGTTTTCCCATGCATACTCCCTATCATCTCCTAATACTATCCTTTAAAAATTATTGTAATTATTTAATTTTGATTTCATATAATTTAGTTGGAACAACTCTGCCTAGTCCAGAAACTTTTAGTATTAGTTGATAGCAAAAATATTTTATAGTTATTTTTTCTACTTTAGCTATGGCCTATGAATGTAGCCTGGTTGATGCTTGTTAATTTTTATTACCGTAGTATTTGGCCTGTTCATATAAAGCCAACTAGATTAGTGTTGGTTTGTGCATTTTTTTTCCAAGTCTCAAGCGTGGTCAGTTGTGGTAAATACTTTAAACATTGTTTCATATTTTTGTTGCAATAGCTAAAATTTGAAAACATAGATACTTCAGTGCTCATTGTTTATACTAAAGGATATGCAATTCAACGGTTAGAATCTACATTAGAATGTAACTTTTTTCTTTCATTTAAGTTATTCTTGATAATGTATGAAGGAATAATAAGGAAATCATGCAATGTTAAAAAAAATTGAATTATGGAGTAGATCGTGGGCGCGGACGAGAGGTCTTGTTTGAAACTCTTTGAGTCTGGAGGTGATGATGACTCATATTTAGAAGATTAAATGATGGTGGAGGCTAGAGGGAGGCGTTTGGCTGGCATATGGAGTTCTTCCCTCTGCTAGCAAACTATCTTTTGGGCATGTTCCTCATCTCTACTGGTGTTGAGGAAGGTGGGGGTGTTGAGAATGATGGAGGCATCTAGGTGGCTGAGAGCCCTCTTATGGTCTCCTTTTTTGTATGGGATGTGGATGATGGTAAGGATGACTATTTTGTCAGCTTTTTGAATCCTACAGAAGATGCAGAAGCTAAATTTGTTGTGTTTTATGACCCTATTGGTTGTTGGGTGCCCTCACTACATTGGCTTCTTAGGACTGGTGCTAGTCTTGGACTCTTGGTGGGTTTCTTTCCTATTGTTGCTTCTAAAATTTGTGTGGAGGCTGGTGATGGGAACCGGCATGCTTTTTTCTTCTGGTTTCCTTCCTAGTTGAGGGTGTGCAATGGTCTTTCTAAGGTTGGTTGGTTGTAGAATGAGCTTATTTTTGCTCTGACTCAATGTAGTTAGAGGGCTTGGGGGTTCTCAATGTTGGCTTGTTCTATTTCTTGTTTTTCTTTGGTCTTCCTTCGCTTCTTCCTAGTGATTTTTTGGTGGCTCTTTGTTTTTTTTTGGTTTCTCTCTGCAGGGGATGTGGGAGTGCATTGGTTGCTTTAAGGTAGTTTGGTTGCTTCTTTTTCCTTTTTTTGTCCCTATTCGGTGTAATAGGGAGGCTTAGGAGTTTTCTCTTGTTGGTGTGATGCATTTTACAGCTTCCTTCTTATTGTCTTTCATTTCTTCCTCATTCTCCTTGCTAGCTTATTAAGAGTACACTTGTGTGTTTTTGTATCCACAGGTATTATTTGATGCTTGTGTGTTTTTTTTGGGGTTGTTGTGGTTGTTAGTTGTAGTTTCTAATGTTGGTTTGGGATGGGTTGTCTCTACCCACTGTCATTTTGTGGATGCCATTAAGTTTCTTATGGAGCTGATGGTTATGTCGCCTCCATATTTTTAGTAGGAGTTCTTTTTAGTTGGGATGTTTGTTTCTCTATTCTCCCGGTGGATTTGTCTTTGGTTAGGGGGTGCTTTTATCTTTCCTTCTTTAGATGGGATCTCTGCTTAGTTAGAGGTGTGAAGGGGGCTGGATTTTTTGGGCTTGAGAATTAGATTTGCTAAAGTTTTGCAAAGCTACATGGTGCATGCTTTAGGTTCTTTTTCTACGATGAATTCTTGGTTGAAGGGGTCTTGTTGTATTGGAATTCTTTTTGAGATCATTTGTGGCCTTGTTCTGCCGTGTGTTGGTTCTCGTGATTTTGATCCTGGACCCGGTTGGGACTTACATGGGGTTCTCCAAGGGAGGCTCACGATTGCATGCTTACTTAGATGCTATGTTTGGTTTTATATTTGGCCTATGGAGGGTCCTCAGCAATTGTTTAGCCAGTGAGGTGGACAATTCTCCTATGGAAGTGGAGGGTGAGGGTGTTGGTGATTTCTGGCTACAATGGTTTTGTTGATCATATCCTCCTTTCCAATAAAGGGGAGCTCACTCCTTTAGAGGTCGAGTTGGAGCTAGTTTCCTATTACCAAGTGAGTCTATGTTGTTGGGAAGCTGATTTATGGAAGTTTTCAGTGGTGCATTACAAAGCCCCTATTGAGGTGGGGTGTTTGGCCTTATTGGTGGTTTATACCATTGTGTTATTTTTGCTTTTAGTGGTGATTATCTTTCTTGGCTTAGTGGTGTCTTCCTTGAGCAGGGGGTTTGTTGATGCTTGGTAGATGCAGGGTGGTTCTTTGTGTAACTATTAAGGTTTCTAGTCCCGGTTCAAAACCAGTTTGTTTAAGGGTTTATGGCCCTTGATTGTTTTTTAGATGTAGTGTGTATAGTCTTGTTAATCTTTTAAAGGCTATTTTGGTGCTATTGTAGTTCTATGGTTCATCTTTTTTGCAGCTTGCTTTCCTTTGTAAAGGGTTCTAAGCCCCTTCAAAACCTATATTTTACCCCTAATCAAAAACAAAAGTTTGAATTAGGTTAGTATTGTTTTACCATGATACAATATTTTCTTATTTTGCACAATTTTAAATTAGTTCAAGCTTAGTATTATAGATATTTATCTTATTAAAAAATATATATATTTGATTTAGCTGTTGAGGTGAAGATTTCTTCAGTGTTATTATATTATTCTAATCTTTAAGAATGAAAATTCCAATTAACTGTAAGCAATGAAATTTATTATTTTTTAATTTAGTTCTTTTTTCGTAAATAATTTTGGGTAGGCATTACATTGTTTGTGAAAGACTAGAAGAGTAAGGGCATTGGAGGTGGATTTTTGAGAAAATCAAATATTAGTGATAGAGTAAGGTATGATAGCAAAACAAATACACATTCAACACTCCCTTAATGCACCATGAAGCTAAGAAAATTAGATAGTACAATGATCTTCAAAATGCATGATAGTGTTATTCACTATAAGAGGAGAGCAAGGACACTAGGAACCTATGTTGTAATGGAAGATAGTTAATGGAAAAAACCATACTTTTTGCTAAAAAAGGCTTTGTATACAATAAATAGGATCTTAATCAAATATGTGACAATTATATTCAAGTCGTGGTAAACATGATTTTCAAATGTTAAGAATAGTGGCATCACTATCCTTAGCATTTCAAAATCATGTCTACCATGAATATAATTGTCACATGTTTGACTAAGATCCTATTTATTGTATAAAAATAATTTCTTAGCAAAAATCATAGTTTCTACCATTGACTATCAAACATTACAACATAGGTTCCTAGTGTCCTTGCTCTCCTCTTATAGTGAATAAAACTATCATACACTTTAAAGATGATTTTAATATCCCAACATAGTCAAGACTCCCTTGTCCTTTCTATCCTCTTCAAAGTGCATGATAGTGTTATTCACTATAAGAGGAGAGCAAGGAAACTAGGAAATTATGTTGTAACGGTGGATGGTTAAGATAAAAAATTATGATTTTTTCTAAGAAAGCTATCATCAAAGTCTAGCAATGCCTTAATCCTATTAAACCCTAAGGTTTCTATGATTCATACAAGTATGTGTAAGATTGTAGGTTGTTATCATCATTCTAATGTATCCACTTGTAGTAGCACTGTATGGTATATCAAATAGTGGCAATATTTTTTGGGATGAGATATGGATGATAATGTCTAAAGCTAGTGGTTTTAGGCAATATACAGTCCTTTATGATAATATTATTTAGGTGATAGTAAATAGTGAGTGATGAGAATTCCTTATGATAGTGATGAGATGATTAGCTTGAATTTCCTATGCAACTCAAGTATTGGAGAATGCACTATTACATATCTATCATGCTCATATGACATTATAACTAGTAGTATGTAAATATTATAGGAGAAGGTTGTATTAGGGATAACTTGCATGGGTATTTTGTTGCATAGAGGAATAAAGATATCATATCTAGAAGACACTCTAGAATGAGTTTTGTCACATTATAGATAAGAGCATTTCTATGGAAAATGATAGAGGATTCACTACATGTGATAGTCCAAAACCTCAAAAAGATAGTCAAAAGACATTCAGCATTCAAATGTAGGTGGTAGTCCTTTAGGGAAGGTAATATTCTAACATGGCAATGGTTTATGAATGTAAAAAATGAACACAAATTTAATGAGGGCATGATTATGATAGTATACAAGTGTTCAAGATTTCATGATGAAGATTAGTGGAGGATATATGCTCAAGATGAAGCTTTACATTGTTCGGGACTAATTTTTGATGATCTTTCTTTGTGTTTTACTTAAGGAGCAACTATATAGGGCTTTTTAAGAGACAAATTTCTCTCACTATTGGACTGATTGGAAAATAATAGTTTTGTTAGGACATGAGACAAGTGGCATTAATTTACCTTCAAACCTCTTCCTGCATGCCCTATCATCATTCAAGAGGTAGTTTGAAGGGGGCTATGAGTAGTTGCAAGCATCTAAGAGTTTTGTTGATTTGTGTAACTAATGTAGGGAATGTAGAAGGTAGTTTTGACCAAGTTTGAAGCTTTCTTAGTCGTTTAGGAGTTGTTTTAGGAGCCTTAATGGTAGAAAGATTCAAGATAATACTTTTTCATTACTCCAACACCTTTTTGGAGTAGTTTTAGGGGCTGAAAAATAGGGTTTTCAATTTTGGATTATTAAAGGAGGTTTAACTCAGCAAACACATGTCTCTATTGTCTAGCAACTATTGAGCAGCATAAAAAGGAAGCTTTAGTAGTAGTTTTAAGTTAATATTTTCTCTTCTAGTTGTTGTATTGTAACTTTTTCTTGAGTTCTTTCAAGTTGGAAATGTATTGTAACTCAATTTTCAAGCTTGTACATGGCTGCATGTAACACTTTTTGATGAATATAATAAGCTATTTTACCTTATCATTTTGTTTTTTATTATGCAAATATTCTAGCTAGTGGATAAGTTATATTTTGGTGATATATTTCCCCTTGATTTCTATCCTATTTTCCTTTCCCTTGAGAAAAAAGTATGCATTTTTGTGGGTGATAAATTGTGTTAACTAGTTAATACTAGAGTATATGTCATGATAGCATGCATACCTCCTAAACACTATCTTTAACATACCAATCCTTGTTATTAAACACTTTTATAAAGAAATACAAAATATTGAGCTATGTATGTGTTGGGTTTAGATTGTTGGTCATTTTGAGTCCAAATAGTAATATAAGCTTCAAAAAACTCATTTGGTGCATCATTGTAGAAGGTAGTAGTTCATTTCAAGTTAATCCTTAATGTTTTCCTCCAAAACACATTTGTTTAGTTAGTTTAGGTGAATTTCCAATGGAACTAACTATCTCTAGAGGTTGATCTCCACAATTTGAGCCCACACCTAGGGAGATCATCCCATGTTTCATGAGGTGGCTAAGTGATTTTATCATCTTAGCAAAAGGGCACAAAATTTTGTTACAACAATAATACCTTAGGATCTCCATGAAACTAACTTCTAAAATGCATAACCTGCATCATAGAAAATTGGACCCTCTTGAGAAAAGAGACAATTTCATGTGTAAATTGACCCACTTTTGAGTCCCTTTGCATCATTTATCCTTCAAAACAACATTTATAGGCCCCTAAGGCCCATTGTTTTTAATCTAGAGGTCCATTTTACCTGAGAAATCACATAAAACCTAACAAACAA
>VDFB02281492.1:987848057-987935467 GCA_007258455.2 Sequoia sempervirens
TAACCCTAACTATTATAGAAACTATGAGGGAATTTTTTAGAGTTTAAAATGGTATGTACCTTGCTACAAGAACCCTATTTTTAGGGCACAAAGGACTCATTCACATTTAGTTGTGAATGGTTCCCTTTTAGGGCTTTTGAATCTAATATCTAGGTTATTTTCCTTGATGTTTGCACTCTCAAATTCTTGGCTGTCAACTCCCAAAAACCAATACTTAATTCTATAGCCTCAATTCTTTGTTCTTGCACTATGAAGGTCAATCTTGCAACTTGACAACTTTTGTGATTTTCCTTCAAACTTCTTGTCCACTTGATCTTCAACCTGTAAATATACAAACACACATTTGAGGGAAGAAAAACTTGTTGATTATTAGTGAATAGGGGTTTTCCTAAGTCAAACCCCTTGTAGGTAATTAAACCAATTGATGAAATAATGAAACTGAAGCATGAACATGAAATGATACAATGTTGATACCTTGGAAGGTGCCTTGGAAGATAAATCTACAAAGTAACATGTAGTGGCCATGAAGAATGTAAATCTTGATCTTGAATAGATGTGAACAATGCTTTCAATAGATCTTCAATGCTACATCAACTATATTAGCTCAACAACATGGTTGAATGCACTAAACCCATGAAATGATGAATTAATCTTGAATTTTGGTAATAAAATCTTGATAATCTACCACGAAATACCTTTGAAAATGCTCTTGAAATTCTCTATAATGCTCTCTTAAAATTTCTAGGATGTCTCATAAAATTTCTAGGAGAAACAATGTGAATCAATCCCTTATTTATAGAAAATTAAGAGATTAACCATGAAATTCAAACAATTCAGCCGACACCAGATCTGGAAACAAACATTATTAAATTTATGTGAAAATGAAATTAAAAAATGGGGTCCTTATTAAGGGAGGACCCATTCGCCACCTAGAGTGAATGGGTCCTGGCACTATTTTCTAGGACCTTTCCTTTGAGGAATGAAATACCACTAAAAACCCATGTGAAATATGCTTATAAAGGGGGGTCCTAAAGAGGGAGGAACCATTGGCCACCTAGGGTGAATGGGTCTTTCTAGGACCTTGATTTTTTCCAATTAAATGTTATGTAATTTGAATTATGCGTTTCAGGATAGATCCTCAAGAGGTGTCACAAACAAGGCTTAAATTTGAATTAAAAGGGATAATTAACTCCAATTAACCACAATTAATTAAGAGGACCCTAGATAAGTGTGAAAGTGTGTTACAACACTTAAAAGAGGGTACAAATTAAATGCATTTAAATTAAATGGGGTTCAAGATCAGTGTGAATGTGTTACAACACATTAGAACATTAAACCTAGGAAAAATTAGGTTAATTCAGTGACAATTATTCCCAAATCAAGTAACAAAAAGGATACTTTTTCCATTACTATAATAAAAGAAAAAGGACTTTGATGAAAATTCTAATTAGAGTGGAAATCAAAAAGCTTGTCTTGTAGCAATGTAAAAAGAGGAGAGTTAGGATTGATCATTATACACAATTTGAAGAAGCTAGGAGCCCACCTAGGGATGTAGGAAGTCCTACTTAGGGACATTCCAATTTCAATTTCCTCAGTAGAAATATGCTAGTGACTTCAAATCAGATCAAATTTTCTCTTTAAAAAAAATTCATAAAATTATGTGGAGCATTAAAGTTGAAAGTTGTATAAATAGATTGATAATCAATGTTATTGCATATCCTTAAATGTATTTAGATTGTTTATTCTTTGATACTCAAACAAAATCAACACTTAGGGGTCTACCTTGCAAACTAAATGATTCACAAGTGCTAAAATAGTTAGAATGTATGAAATAAAATTTGCTTCATTATCCAATCAATAAGAAAGCATATTAGCAAAATGTTCTAACTTTAAATAGACTTGGATATTATTTTTCTAGAATACTTTCCCTAATTGCTTGTGCCATTTTACTAATGTTGAATGATGACTATAAATTGGAATCAAAGTTCCCCAAAGCATAAGTACTAAATTCCTTTATCTATAGAAAATAAGATTGTTTCTATTTTAAAGTTTCATTATTTCCTCAAACTGGGAAGTGATGCTTATGTCAGTTATTTTAGTACAAGTGAACATCATATAAAATTCAACCAATTCATGATGTAGGAGGTACAGTTCCATGGAACTAGCCTAGATTGGACAAGATCTTGGAGATGAGAAATGTTGATCTTTTTGTTCACAAAGATATACCAAAATCATTATGGTTTAAGGTGATGATAAGATTTTAATAGAAAATTTGAATTTCTAGAATTTCTTTGTTCTAAAGATTTTGTCTATATATGCACTCTTTCCACCAATTTTTGCTCTTTGCAACATATCAATTAAGATTCCTATAAATATTGTATTGGTGCATTTCAGTCAAAATTTCTAGGGTATTGAGATGATTCTTATACTCCTCTTTCTTTGAAGAAAATGGTATGTATCCTTTGTTGGAAAAATTGACTATATACTTAAGTTTTGAATGTGGGTGTCTAAAATAGTTGACATGAGATCCACATGATTTATCTGCCATCCATGTTTCTAGGAGTATACAAGAAAGTATGTTGTCTATTTTAGTAGAGTTCATATTACCTAGGTTATTCAACCACTAATGTTTTTGCATGTTGTTTTGTTTTCTTAATTTGTTTCTATGCTTGCAGAAAATTTAGATGAAATCTTTATTTTGATACATTTTTATAACTTCCACTAGGAGGAAGCTTGAGACTAGAGGGGGAGAATGTGAGGTATAGTTACTATTATTATAGAGACTTTGATTTTATTTTATATAATTAATGTTTTGAGATTTTTATTTATGGATATTAGTATTTTGGAATATGAACATAATTTTTTTGTATGCTTGTTTAGATATTTGATGCTTATAAATGAAATAATATATTCATTTAATAAAATAATTTAATCATAAAGTATTTTGGTTAAATGTTTTTATATAGATCTTATAATTATTTGATGTTAGAATATTTTAATGTTTATATTTAATGTTTTGATTATAATTTTTCAAATTTACTAATGTCTTCAATAAGATGTTGTGGGTGAGCACTCTAGGCTCCTTAAGTATTGGAGAAATAATTATGGGTGGTTGGTTATGAAGGTGTTGTGTATGGAGGAATTTATTTGTTGTATATACAAAGTTGGTTGTTGAAATTGAAATTATGTTGTGCCCAAGAGGGAAGGGAATCCCCCTTCTCCCCCTTTACAAGAATTTTGTTACTAGGATTCTTTGTGCGTGAGTCCATGCTTATGCTTTTGTTTATGGTTTTATTTTGTAATAGAACTTTGGTTTTGTCTCCCCCTTAGGGGTGGAATTATCAATCCTATGGTTGGGAGGAGAGCAGGACTAGTTTACTCTATTTTGTGATTGCGGGTTCAAGAATCAATTTGGTTTTAAAGAATAATGTATGGAAGAATTTTTTTTCATGGAATTAATGTAATTTTTCCAATCATTCAATTTTGCAAGTTTATAAGCCGGTATTGGCATGGTGTGATGGTTTATAGGTGGCATTGTTGTTCTTGCCACCAAGGTTCAAACCCCCTTGGGGTGGTATTGTTGAATGGTTGTATCCGGTTCATAGCTCCGGTCAAAAGCGTTTACCCCTTGAATTAAATTAAAAAATAAAAAATAAAAAATTGCAAGTTTATAAAGAGAATTCTTGTTGCTAGTAAAACAAAATACCAATGAGTAGTTTCTAAGTGGGTGTAAAAAAAAAACTATTATTTTGTTGTTTTAAATGGTTAAGAATTGTTTATGTTTCTACAAGGAAAGTGAAACAATTAATCTAGTTGTATTTTTTTAATATATTGCTAATTATTCTTTGTTGATTTGAACTAGAATGATTTGTTATTTTATTAGATGAAATATTCTTTTTTTTTTTAAGCAAAGGTGGAAAGGCCACAAAATTTATTGAAAAATAAAGTATTACAAGAGGATGAGGAGTTGCAGATGAAGAACAAAAAGATGCAACTCCAAATATTACAAAATTCAAGCCAGGTTGACAAAGGAAAGAAAGTTCAAAGAGAGGAGAGAACCAAGAGAACAAGACAAAATCCTGGTGAGTAATACAAAGTGAAGAAACTACACTTGAAATAGCCAATAGAAAAGATGCAGATTGGAGCAGAAAATCCAAGAAAAAGTGTAAGAGAAGCCATGTGAGATAAGGTGCTTCTAGCTAGAGGTCCTGCAAAAACTTTCTAAAGAAACAAGCCTCTTCCAAAACAACTGAGATTCCAAAATTGAAGATAAAATATGAAAATGAGACCAAATTTTCAAAATGAAAGATGAGGAAATTTTCCCTCAACTTGAGCTTCCCTCAAAAGAAGCAATGTCTATAGGCAGGGGAAAATGGAGTTCATCATGAGGTTCAATGATGGCATGTTGTATAAGAAGAAAAATTGCTTTATACAACATGTAAATTGGGTCACTCACTTAATCACCATATTTCTATGAGAGGAGCCTAAGTCAAACCTTGAATTCACTATTACAACCATTTAGAAGACCATATGCCATTTTTGAAAGCAATTTGGAGAGGCGATAATCTGTAAGAAGATGATTTTTACTAATAATACCTCCCACCAAACTTGACCCCTAAAGGATATCATATCTCTACAATGCAGGTTGAAGAGTAGAGAGAGGACACACATGAGGAAAAAGGTAGGTGACTGCTAGAAATTTAATCATTTTAACATCTCCCAGAATGTCCATCATATTTGACACAAACTGAGAAGCCATTTCATATGAAAAAACCATTGTATGCATATCCAATCAATCAAAACCTAGAATAATTTGAATTGCATCGAATACCTATTTGCATCCAAAAGTGAATGCCCTTTGAAGCTTTTCCTCTATGCAAGGTGAATCAACTCTTATTTCATGAACTCGAGGAAGAACTAGAACTCTGAGTAGATTATCCATTATAAAGATACCAAATTGTAGACCCAGTAAACAGAGAAACACGATGGAGCTATGGGGTCGACAGGTCGAATAGATGGAAATAGTAGCAATCGCCATAAACCAGAATAAAACCTTCAACATGCTCGAAGCAATGGGCAATAAATGAACAAGAGAGTTGTGCACAATCAAATACTACAAAGTTTCCAAGTGTTTATCTTGGGAAAGAAGAAATATAGTGGAATCCCCAAGTAGGATCAAACATCCACTAAACATTAAAAGGGCTTATTTCAATGTCCAATCATACGAGCAAGCTCTCGTGGTCAGACATTGAAGGAAGTGAATAGTATCCATTTCCAAATTTAGCCCCTAAAATTTGGATAGCCACCAATGCAAAATGGAGCCAGCAATCAAGGTTGTAATTAATACCGAGCCATAAATTCTGAGTATGCCTTAAGAATGTTTGATCAGAAGGACAATACACCAATGTGAAACAACAATTGAGTACACAGTTAAAGGAATTTCTCGGTAATGATAAATAAATATCATGTGCCCAATAGAGAATGTTGTAGCTAGTATTGGATTGCAATTAATCCCTAACAGAACCATTAATTCCCAAATGCCACCATGTGAAAAGTTAGATCCAAATAAAATTGCAAATATGAAATGAAATTTGATGATGGAAACAAAGATTTTCCAGTACCAATTAACCGTTTCTAAGAATTAAAATCAAATTCGAATTGGATAACAAGGGGTTTTAAAATACTTTTCATTATATAAATATTTGTAAACACCACTCATAATATATAGTGCAATGGTCACCATAGGCAGTCAAAAGTCGTGGGAGGAAAGAAGAGCCCAATATAAAAGCAATATGATAAGTAACCTTGATACCCTTATGCGAATATAAATTAAAGGTTTAATTCTTGAAAAAGAAGATTGCATTCCTCTATCAAGAATTCACAAGAGGAAATATTTGCATCAATGACTTTATTAGCCAAAAAATTAGCTACAACATTTGATTCCCTATAACAATGAGCAATAGTGTAACTTGGGAAATCATCAAATTGTGAGAGAATGAACTCAAGGATGTAATTTAAATGCCATGAAGAAGTGCCACAATTCCTTAAAGCTAAAATTGTTATCATTGAATCTCCTTCAATGAAGAGATGAGAATTTGATCACATGTTGCTTTTATAAATTTTTCATTCCAATCTCTTAACATAGTAGCAATGCTTGATTTTCCGGGATTATCCCTGGAGGCTCCCTCAAAATTTAATTTGATGAAGCCAAGGGGAGGAGGAGACCAGGAAGAACTTATTTTGGAAAAAGAGGTCTTGGAAGAAACAAAACTTGCCTTAGGAAATTTCAAAAAATGCCATGTTTTTAGAATAAAAGAATCCCAATTAGAAAAGAGCTTGTTTGAAAGAGATTTCTTGAAAATGGCTGTGTTAGTTACCTCCAAGATTGAGATTTCAATTTTCTAAATAATCTAGGACAAAGTGGAAGATTTCTTTCAAAAAATTCTATTGTTTCTTTCCAACCAAATATTCTAGATTAGAATGGAAGGGATAATGTCCCAAAGAGATGAGAATATTGAAGATAAATACAAAGAAGGCCAAGAAATAAAATGGAGATATAAAGAATTATGTAAAGGACTTGACCATCCAAGATTATTAAGAAGCCAATACCAACAATTTTGAGCAAAATAACAATTCAAAAGAAGATGATTTTTAGACTTGAAAGCTTTCCCACACATTACACAAGGGAAAATATTAGTAATGCCCAATTTGTCCAATCTCATTCCAGTTAAAATTCTATCTTTAATTGCTAACCAAGAAAATGCACCAGCCTTAGGGAGAATGTGAGGTCCCGAACAAAGTTCCATAGGAATGGAAACTCTATTATTAACATGGACAAGAGAGTTATAACCATATTTGATATTATATTGTCCTGATTTAGACTTAAGCCAAATTATTTCATCTTGTTTATTTGAGAGATAAACTTTCCTCTTACCTAATTCAGACTTTAAAGAAGTTTTTTGATGAGATGGAACTTGCAAGAAACTGAAGTCTTTCCATTTACAGATAAAAGGATTAGAAGGATCAAGATCAATATAATCTCTAACTTGGCCATTTGGTTTTTAATTATGATTCCAATCCCCCATCTAGCGAAGAGGCTTATGGCCATTTTAGGAATCATCCCAGAAAAAAGGGCTTTATCCCCATTGTTAATCACCCAAGAAAGGTGAGGAAGAAGCACTAATCTACAAGAAGAAATGAAATTCCATTTCTTAGAGCCCTTGGGAAGCTACTTTTGAGTAAAAATTATTTCTCTGTTAGGGGAGTCCAAGTATTTATATCTCATTAATTTACACCATTTAGTTTCAGATTTAGTGTAGATTTTCCACACCAATTTTACTCCTAGAGGTTTGTTTTGGAGGAAAGTATCCCTCAAACCAGCACCACCATAGATTTTAGGTTCACAAATGGTGTCCCAAGCAACCAAAGGTAATTTCTTTTTAACTATCACATTTTCCAACCAAAGGAAATCTCTAAGAACTTTTTGAAGTATTAGTCATTTCCCCTTGGGCAAGCTTAAAACTAACATCAGGTAAATTGGTAGAGAACATAAAATAGATTTAAGCATAACTAATTTACCCGCAAAGGAAAGCCACTTGAATTTCCAAAGAGAAATTTTGTTAGAAACTGAAGAAATCAAATTATCCCAAAATTCATGTTTTTCCTTTCCAAAGAAGAAAGGAATTCCCAAATATTTGCAAGAGAATCACTCTGAAAACCCCAAAACTTGAGTAATTTCCTTTTTATTAAAAGATCAACATTCAGAAAAAATATCTTTGATTTTGCAAGGTTATAAACTCACCGGGAATGTGAACAATAAACTGATATAATCTTTTTCATAACCTTTTCCTCAACCATAGTAGATTGCCCTAAAAGAAGAGTGTCATCAACAAAAAGAGAGTGGGAGATTGGGAAAGGAAAAGACCAAATAGATATACCTTTCCAAATTCTTGTATTTTGAGCTGAAATTATTGATCTACTCAGACCTTTTGCTAAAAGAATGAACAAGGAAGGAGAAGGGGATCCCCTTGCCTCACTCCTTGAGAGGAGATGGAAAAAACTTGAGGTGAACCATTGATCAGTAATTAAAATCTTGCCCCCGAGACACATGAATGGATCCATTTACACCAAGCTTGTGAAAAACAAATTTTCTAAGAACAACCATTAAGAAATCCCAATAGACCTTGTCATAAGCTTTTAGCATATCTAGTGTCAAAACCATAACTAAATATTTTTTCAAATAAAATTGAATGCAAGACCTTAGGTGCCAAGATGGCACCCTCGGGAGTGTCCTTCCCAAGAACAAAACCACCTTGTTCCTCTAAAATGATTAAAGGAAGGATTTTGGCCAATCTAGAAGCAATAGCTTTGGTGAAAATATTATAGATTGAATTACAAAGGGATATAGGCCCGAAATCATTAAATGAAGAAGGGACAAATTTATTAAGAATGAGAGAAATGAACATTGTATTGAAATCCTTTAATACATTTTTATATATTTTGTATTCCTCTAAAGAAAGAAGAACATCAACGCCTACAATATCCCAACATTTTTGGAAAAAAAGAATTGTGAACGCATCTGGACCCAAGGCTTTCTCAAGTTCCATTGAAAAAACCATGTTTTTAATTTCCTCGAGGGAGAACTTTGACATCAACATTTTATTGTGATCAACATTTATTAATTCAGGGATATTATTTATTAACTCATTCTCCTCAAGGGAATTATGAAGAGCACCTAAAGAAAGGAGATTTCTGAAGTAATTTACCGCCTCAAGACCAATTTCCCTTTTAGAGGTAAGAGTAGAACCTGAAGAGGACAAGATTGAAAGAATTCTATTTGTTTGCTGGTGTAATTTGGTTGAGGCATGAAAATTTTTTGTATTCTTGTCTCCTTCATTTAGCCAAGTCTCTCTAGACTTCTCTCTCTAGTAACATTCTTCTCGGGCTAGGATCTCTTCTAGATATGCTTTAAGCTTTTTTTCTTGGTTATAAAGAGAACTATCCATTCCCTTCTTAATAACTTCATTTATTGCAGAAAGCTTTGATTATTTTTGAAGTTTTTTAGTGAATATATTTTTCAAATGCTTGATGTTCCAATCCTTGATTTTGATCTTAAGAAATTTTAATTTTTTACTCAATTGAAACATTCTTGTCCCCTCAAAAAAAGGACTGTTGAGCCACCAGTCTCTTATTAAATCAATAAAGTTGGGATCTCTAAACCACATAGCCTCCATTTTGAAAGGATATTTGATATTTCTTCTAAATTCAGAAAAGGAGAAACAGATTGGAGAGTGATCAGATCTCAGAAGAGCATGAATAATCGAGATAAAATCCCATGGTTTTGCTAGCCAATTTTCTTAAAGCAAAAATTGCTCAAGTTTTTCAGCTATCTAACAAAAATCCTTTTGTTTATTTGTCCAATTATAAGCTCCATTTTTAATAGGAAATTAATATAAATTATTGGATAAAATGAAGTTGTTAAAGTTTTCTAGCATTATTGTTGTGGGAGTTATAGCACCCTTTTTTTTTATGAATTCATGATAGCATTAAAATCTCTCGTGATAATTTTTAAAACAAGAGGGTCAAGCGCAAAACTCACAGAAAGTTGTCTTAAAATTTTCCTTTTACTAGCTAAAGAGCATGGGCTATAAACATTGTAAAATAAGAATTATGTGTTTGTTTTTAAACACCAAGTAGAAAATTTTATCCAATTTTCCTTAACTTCAATCTAATCAATTTTCATGAAGATTTTATTCAAAAGGGTGATTAATCCCCCCAAAGCCCCAAATGCAGGTGAGACAATTGAATCCCAATCATTCTAGGAGCTAAAAGTTTCTTTAGTTGTTTGAAATGACAATTTTGTTTCCTAAAGCAAAATGATCTTTGAAAAGGTACCCAATAAATGATGCTTGATTAAGTGTTTTTTGTTAGGGGCATTTAAGCCCCTAACATTCCAAGAAAGGACTCTCATCATCCTTGAGGAGAGAGTTCCTCTCTCCTCTTATTTTCAATTCTTTCTAAGGATTTTGTCCCCGTAGTAGAATCACACTGCCAACATTGAGGGGGGGTGTTCAACTCAACAGATTCCTTAGAGGTTGAGCGGAGATTCATTTCCAGTGTAGATTGTAGACCTACAGCAATTTCAAGATTCATCTTCTCTTTATTGGATTTCTGACCTCTTTTATTTCTTTGAGAATTTGATGCCTTGAGGTCAGATTCAGATTGAGATATGGGAGGAAAAGAAAGAGGATCTAGGGTAACAGGAGCAGAAGGAGGGATAGAAGTGGCAGCTTCAGAAAAATTTAGCTTTCTTTTTTAGGTTGACTGAGTAATAGGAGGTATGGGGGTATTTATATCTTGATCATCTTCACCCAAGACCTCATCAGTTATTTCTTCAATTAGGTCTTTAGCTGCTTTGGACATGGCCTCATTAACAAATTTCAGTAAGTCATTGTCTGAGCCATTGAGGATGTTTTCAAAATGTGTAATGTCATTTTTCAAAAGCATAGAGCCCATATTCAAAGACTGAGAGGAGCTGGTCTAAGCAACAAAAGGAGGGTTATCAACATTAGAAGGAAAATTAATTGAAGACAATTTAGATCTCACAAAAGACTGATCACTTTCAAGGATCTTATGGACAACCCGATTGTCCTCACCAGAATCCTAGTGAGGAGTAATATTATTAGAAGAAGATTTCAGGGGAAAACAAAATTGGGAATTTTTTGAGGGCCTATTTAGATCAAGAGCCCCCAAGAGTGCAACTAAGTTTGTAGTTTCAACTTTAAGAAAAAAAATTGAGTCTATAATTAAATTTTCCTCCTTCCAAGTTGAGTTTTCCCATTTAATTTGTTGAATCCATTCCCCTTTTCTGGTTGAAATATATATTTTGAAAGGAAGGGAAGCAGGTTTATTAACTAGGGCCCAAAGCCTAATCAAGGGTTTACCATTTACAATAAAAAGTTTAATTCTAAGAAAATTCCCAATATGATTGACAATACGTTTGATGGAAGACAATTCTAGGAATTCAACTAGAAGATATGGTAGAGAAAAACAAATAGGATGAGGGCACAGATTGAGGGTTTCCAAAGACATATTTGCTTCCCAATCTAAAATCCCTAGAAAAGAATTGCCAAACTAGAAAGGCCATTTTCTCATTACTTTTCCCTTAATAGTAGGGTTCTTAAATAATATAAAGAAGGAAGAAACAGAAACCACAAATAAATCGAAGAACTCATACCAGTTCTCTCGAATCCATGTCTGTAATTTAGAGAGTAGCTTGTCTTCTCCCCAAAGTTGAACAAATAACCCATTATGCTCATAGTCGTCATATTGGCTATGAAGATACAAAGGAATTGTTGGAACTGGTCTCCATTCCTGTTCCTTTCCATTCGTTGCATCAAAACTGTGTAGACCAGGATCATTCACATTTTTTGAGTTACCAGAACCCATAGAGCTTTTTGTTTCTTCCGAAAACGAGGGTTTATTTCCCAAGTTTTGGAAGGTGCTCTGATTCCCATGCTGGTTTGAGCACCAAGCTTTGTTTCATTGATAATGTTGGTCATTTATATTTTGATTGGAATGATAATTTGATGGATGACTGGAAGAGGAATGAGGATATGGAGAGGTTCAAATATGATCTTGATGCATATGATTTTGTGGTGGCTTAGAGACACCATATTTATTGTGGAAAGGGGTATTCTTTCCTGGAGGAAGAGTAGATTTGGGCTGAAAATTATATCTCATTTGGTCTAGAGGAGGATCATTATGGTAAGGGCCCATTTTCAAGGTTTCCAAAATACCATTACCCCTAGGGTTAAAATTAGGGTGAAATTTTTCACCATTGAAATAATCCTACCCCAAGTGAAAAGAGTTCTAAAAATGTTGTTGTAAATAGAGGAAAATTTTGACCATTTAACAGGGGCTTGGAGGATTCAAAGTCATCTACCCTATCCAGCTAATCTTTCCACCATGCGTCTGTGAAGAACTTTCCATCTTTTTAGTTGAGGGCTTATTATAGATCAATGCATGAAGAACTCGCCATCTTTTTAGTTGAGGGCTTAGTTGAAATATTCTTTGTAATATGTATCTTATGAATAAAAATAATAATGAATTCTCCTATAGTGTATTATGCACTAGTAACGAGCAAGACAATGCTCATCAATAATGTTAGAATGAAGACTTTGCATGAATCAGATATATAATGTTGCAGTGTACACTATGTTTCACAACTTTTTCTTGTATTTTTGGTCTTTGCATTCACAGTCTCGTTGTTTAAACAACCTTAGCCATATAACCATAATGAATCTCCTCAATGTTATGAACATGCAAGGTTAATGCTTATTCCTATTTGTAGTGTTTCAATAGTTAAGTTTAATATGTCATTCCAAAATGAAATACTTAGTTATTACATTTTGGTCTTTGTTAGAACACTTTGTGACACCTCTTTTTATGCATTGTTTTCCCATGCATACTCCCTATCATCTCCTAATACTATCCTTTAAAAATTATTGTAATTATTTAATTTTGATTTCATATAATTTAGTTGGAACAACTCTGCCTAGTCCAGAAACTTTTAGTATTAGTTGATAGCAAAAATATTTTATAGTTATTTTTTCTACTTTAGCTATGGCCTATGAATGTAGCCTGGTTGATGCTTGTTAATTTTTATTACCGTAGTATTTGGCCTGTTCATATAAAGCCAACTAGATTAGTGTTGGTTTGTGCATTTTTTTTCCAAGTCTCAAGCGTGGTCAGTTGTGGTAAATACTTTAAACATTGTTTCATATTTTTGTTGCAATAGCTAAAATTTGAAAACATAGATACTTCAGTGCTCATTGTTTATACTAAAGGATATGCAATTCAACGGTTAGAATCTACATTAGAATGTAACTTTTTTCTTTCATTTAAGTTATTCTTGATAATGTATGAAGGAATAATAAGGAAATCATGCAATGTTAAAAAAAATTGAATTATGGAGTAGATCGTGGGCGCGGACGAGAGGTCTTGTTTGAAACTCTTTGAGTCTGGAGGTGATGATGACTCATATTTAGAAGATTAAATGATGGTGGAGGCTAGAGGGAGGCGTTTGGCTGGCATATGGAGTTCTTCCCTCTGCTAGCAAACTATCTTTTGGGCATGTTCCTCATCTCTACTGGTGTTGAGGAAGGTGGGGGTGTTGAGAATGATGGAGGCATCTAGGTGGCTGAGAGCCCTCTTATGGTCTCCTTTTTTGTATGGGATGTGGATGATGGTAAGGATGACTATTTTGTCAGCTTTTTGAATCCTACAGAAGATGCAGAAGCTAAATTTGTTGTGTTTTATGACCCTATTGGTTGTTGGGTGCCCTCACTACATTGGCTTCTTAGGACTGGTGCTAGTCTTGGACTCTTGGTGGGTTTCTTTCCTATTGTTGCTTCTAAAATTTGTGTGGAGGCTGGTGATGGGAACCGGCATGCTTTTTTCTTCTGGTTTCCTTCCTAGTTGAGGGTGTGCAATGGTCTTTCTAAGGTTGGTTGGTTGTAGAATGAGCTTATTTTTGCTCTGACTCAATGTAGTTAGAGGGCTTGGGGGTTCTCAATGTTGGCTTGTTCTATTTCTTGTTTTTCTTTGGTCTTCCTTCGCTTCTTCCTAGTGATTTTTTGGTGGCTCTTTGTTTTTTTTTGGTTTCTCTCTGCAGGGGATGTGGGAGTGCATTGGTTGCTTTAAGGTAGTTTGGTTGCTTCTTTTTCCTTTTTTTGTCCCTATTCGGTGTAATAGGGAGGCTTGGGGGTTTCTCTTGTTGGCTTGGTCTACTTTTGTTTTCCTTCTTGTTGTCTTTCATTTCTTCCTCACTCTCCTTACTAGCTTGTGGGCTATTTGTGTGTTTTTGTATCCCAAGTGTTCTTTGATGCTTGTGTGTTTTCTAGGGTTGTTGGTTGTTGTTGTGGTTCTAATGTTGGTTTGGGATGGGTTGTCTTTGCCCTGTCATTTTGGTGGGGTTCTTTTTGTTGGGATGTGTGTTTTTCTATTTTCCCAATGGTTTTCTTTGGTTAGGGGTTCTTTTATCTTTCCTTCTTCAGATGGGATCTCTACTTAGTTAGAGGTGGTGAAGGAGCTAGTTTTTTCTGGCTTGAGGTCATTGCTAAAGTTTTACTCTACTGTGGTGCATGCTTTGGGTTATTTTTTGTTGATGACTTGTTGGTTGAAGGGTCTTGTTGTATTGGATTCTTTTCAGATTAGTTGTGGCCTTGTTCTCTTAGCTAGGTGGTTCTCATGTTTTAATCCTAGACACCAAATAATTTTTTTCCTTACATAGGGTTCTCCAAAGGAGGCTACGGTTGCATGCTTAGCTACTATGTTGGATTTCTCCTTTGGCCCTATGGAGGAGTCCCCCATCAACAACTATTCTTATTGAGGTGGGAAGTTATCCTATGGAGGTGGAGGGTGAGGGTGTTGGTGATTTTTGGCTACGGTGGTTTTGTTGATCGTATCCTCCTTTCCAATAGAGGGGAGCTCACTCCTTTAGAGGTCGAGTTGGAGTTGGTTTCCTATTACTAGGTGAGTCTATGTTGTTGGGAAGCTGATTTATGGAAGTTTTCAGCAGTGGATTACAAAGCCCCTATTGAGGTGGGGTGTTTGACCTTATTGGTGGTTTATACCACTGTGTTATATGTGCTTTTAGTGATGATTATCTTTATTGCTAAGTGGTGTTTTCCTTGAGCAGGGGGTTTGATGATGCTTGGAAAATGTAGGCTAGTTCTTTGTGTAACTATTAAGGTTTCTGGTCCTGGTTCAAAACTAGTTTTTTTAAGGGTTTATGGCCCTTGATTTTTTTTAGATGTAGTGTGTGTAGTCTTGTTAATCTTTTAAAGGCTACTATGGTGTTGTTGTAGTTCTATGGTTCATCTTTTTTGCAGCTTTCTTTCCTTTGTAAAGGGTTCTAGGCCCCTTCAAAACCTGTATTTTACCCCTAATCAAAAACAAAAGTTTGAATTAGGTTAGTATTATTTTACCATGATACAATATTTGCTTATTTTACTTTTTCTTATTTTGCATAATTTTAAATTAGTTCAAGCTTAGTATTATAGATATTTATCTTATTAAAAAACTTTTCTTTGATTCAGCTATTGAGGTGAAGATTTCTTCATTGTTATTATATTATTCTAATCTTTGGGTATGTGCAGGATCATGATGGAGAAAACATGCCCTTAAGTGGCAAAAAATTCAGAAAAATTAGAGTTAGGAAACTTGATGTAAAAATTTTAAATAAGTTATCTATATTATTTCAAAAATATGTAAGAATAGAATCTGTACAAAATTGAATGTAGTTTCTAAACTACTAGGTTTGTTTAAAAAAATATATATTTGGTGAAAATTTGAAATTTCAATGTAGTGGTACTTAAATTTCAAGGAAAAAATAAGTAGGTGTCTGTCTGACCACCCTAACCACAATAAAATGATAATATTTTTTTATAATATTTTAGATATAAGTATAGGACTCATGCCCTAATGTGATGCATATTTTTTTGTAATTTTTTTCTAAGTAAATAATTAATTATGAATTTTTATTACAATTTTTAAAAAAATATAAAAACTTGTATGTCTGACCACCTTAACTTGGTCAAAACTTCATGAAATTCAATTTTTATTTTTTTAATCCTATAGTGTCAAACATAGAATGTGATGCATGTTTTGGATTCAAAAATGTGTAACCATTTGAAAGCTATAGATGTTTTTCAGTCATCCTATCAATCAAGAATTTAGTCATAATTTGAATAGAAAATGAATAATAATTACTTATTAAATTCAAAGTAAAGAATAATTTATATCAGTAGAAAGGTGAGAATCACCTTTGAAAACCCTTTTCATTTCATCAATTTTGGGTAAAAAAATAGTCGTCAGCCACATACCCATCATATTGCCACTTTTTGGCCCATCATGATCCTACACATACCCCTTTAAGAAAAAAAAATCCAATTAAGTGTAAGTAAGGAAATTTATTATTTTTTGATTATTTAAATTATTTTTTAATTTAGTTCTTTTTTCGTAATTAATTTTGGGTAGGCATTACACTGTTTGTGAAAGACTAGAAGAGTGAGGGAATTGGAGGTGGATTTTTGAGAAAATCAATTATTAATGATAGAGTAAGGTATGATAGCCAAACAAATACACATTCAACACTCCTTTAATGCACCATGAAGCTAAGAAAGTGGGATAGTACAATGATCTTCAAAATGCATGATAGTATTATTCACTATAAGAGGAGAGCAAGGACACTAGGAACCTATGTTGTAATGGAAGATAGTTAATGGAAAAAACTATGTTTTTTACTAAAAAAGGCTTTGTATACAATAAATAGGATCTTAGTCAAATATGTGACAATTATATTCAAGTCATGGTAGACATTATTTTCAAATGTTAAGAATAGTGGCATCACTATCCTTAACATTTCAAAATCATGTCTACCATGAATATAATTGTCACATATTTGACTGAGATCCTGTTTATTGTATAAAAATCCTTTCTTAGCAAAAATCATAGTTTCTACCATTGACTATCCACCATTACAACATAGGTTCCTAGTGTCCTTGCTCTCCTCTTATAGTGAATAACACTATCATGCACTTTGAAGATGATTTTACTATCCCAACATAATCAACACTCCCTTGTCCTTGATATCCTCTTCAAAGTGCATGATAGTGCTATTCACTATAAGAGGAGAGCAAGGAAACTAGGAACTTGTGTTGTAACGGTGGATGATCAAGGTAAAAAATTATGATTTTTGTTAAGAAAGCTATCATCAAAGTCTAACCATGCCTTAAACCTATTAAACCCTAAGGTTTCTATGATTCATACAAGTATGTGTAAGATTGTAGGTTGTTATCATCATTCTAATGTATCCACTTGTAGTAATGGTGTATGGTCTATCAAATAGAGGAAATATTTTTTTGGGACGAGATATGGATGATAATGCCTAAAGCTAGTGGTTTTAGAAAATATACTTGATCCTTTATGATAATATTATTTAGGTGACAGTAAATAGTGAGTTATGAGAATTCCTTATGATAGTGATGAGATGATTAGCTTGAATTTCCTATGCAACTCAAGTATTGGAGAATGAAGTATTACATATCTATCATGTTCATATGACCTTATAACTAGTAGTATGTAAATATTATAGGAGAAGGTTGTATTAGGGCTAACTTGCATGGGTATTTTGTTGCATAGAGGAATAAAGATATCATATCTAGAAGACACTCTAGAATGAGTTTTGTCACATTATAGATAAGAGAATTTCTATGGAAAATGATAGAGGATTCACTACATGTGACAGTCCAAAACCTCAAAAAGATAGTCAAAAGACATTCAACATTCAAATGTAGGTGACAGTCCTTTACATAAGGTAATCTTGTAATAGGGCAGCGGTTTATGAATGTAAAAAATGAACAAAAATTTAATGAGGGCATGATTATGATAGTATACAAGTGTTCAATGTTTCATGAGCTCTGCACAATGCCAAAGATGGAATGGAGTTTCTTAGTGGAGGATATATGCTCAATATGAAGCTTTACCTTGTTTGGGACTAATTTTTGATGATCTTTCTTTGTGTTTTACATAAGGAGAAACTATATAGGGTTTTTTAACAAACAAATTGCTCTCACTATTGGACAGATTGGACAACAATAGTTTTTTTAGGACATGAGACAAGTGGCATTAATTTACCTTCAAACCTCTTCCCACATGCCCTATCATCATTCAAGAGGTAGTTTGAAGGGGGTTATGAGTATTTGCAAGCATCTAGGAGTTTTTTTAATTTTTGTAACTAATGTAGGGAATGTAGGAGGTAATTTTGACCAAGTTTGAAGCTTTCTCAGGCAATTAGAAGCTGTTTTAGGAGCCTTAATGGTGGACAGATTCAAGGTAATAATTTTCATTACTCCAACACCTTTTTGGAGTAGTTTTAGGGGCTACAAAATAGGGTTTTCAATTTTGGATTACTAAAGGAGGTTTAACTCAACAAACACGTCTCTCTATTGTCTAGCAACTGTTGAGTAGCATAAAAGGAAGCTTTAGTAGTAGTTATAAGTTAGTCTTTTCTCTTCTAGTTGTTGTATTGTAACTTTTTCTTGAGTTCTTTCAAGTTGGAACAGTATTGTAACTCAATTTTCAAGCTTGTACATGGTTATATGTAACACTTTTTGATCAATATAATAATCTATTTTACCTTTTCATTTTGTTGTTTATTATGCAAATCTTCTAGATAGTGGATAAGTTATATTTTGGTGATATCTTTCCCCTTGATTTCTATCCTATTTTCCTTGCCCTTGAGCAAAAATTATGCATTTTTGTGGGTCATAACTTGTGTTAACTAGTTAATATTAGAGTTTATGTCATGATAGCATGCATACCTCCTAAACACTATCTTTAACATACCAATCCTTGTTATGAAACACTTTTGTAAAGACATACAAAATACTGAGTTGTGTATGTGTTGGGTTTAGATTGTTGATCATTTTGAGTCCAAATAGCAATATAAGCTTCAAAAAACTCATTTGGTGCATCACCTTAGAAGGTAGTAGGTTCATTTCAAGTTAATCCTTAATCTTTCCCTCCAAAACACATTTGTTTAGTTAGTTTAGGCGAATTTCCAAGAGAACCAACTATCTCTGGAGGTTGATCTCCACAATTTGAGCCCACACCTAGGGAGATCATCCCATGTTTCACGAGGTGGCTATTATCATCTTAGAAAAAGGGCACAAACTTTTGTTACAACAATAATACCTTAAGATCTCCATGAAATTAACTTATAAAATGCATAACCTACATCGTAGAAAATTGGACCCTCTTGAGAAAAGAGACAATTTCATGTGTAATTTGACCCACTTTTGAGTCCATTTGCATCATTTATCCTTCAAACCAACATTTATAGGCCCCTAAGACCCATTTTTTTAATCTAGATGCCCGTTTTACCTAAGAAATCACATAAAACCTGACAAACAACACTTAATTCTTTCATACCCCAAAAACATGCCTTAAAAAATCAGTAGTGGGACCCATTCTCTACCTTAGGAAAATGAGTCCCCTCTGGTGGGACCCATTTTCCAAGGGTGACAAATGAGTCCCTTTTGAGGGAAAATTCAATTTTGAGTGGGAATTTAATTAATTTAAATTAATTTTGTTGGTGAATGTTGGCCTCTTAGGTCTAAATAACGGGAAAATAAGGTGTTTCTGCTTATAAATACTCATTTAAGTCACTTTACACATCTTTTTGTCATTTTTCAAAAGCAATTTCTAAAGTCAAGTCTTCCACAACAAGTCTCATTAGCAAAAGTTGAAGTTTTAGGGCAACCAACTAGGTTTTTTGCAGGTCTTGAAGCTCACTCTCTTGGTCAAGGTTCAACATTGCAAAGGGTTGATGATGGATTACTATAGTGAATCATGAAGAAATCTAGGTTGAGGAGGTGCAACTAGCCACCAAATCACACCTAAAGACTTGGTTTCAAAGTGATTCCATCTTCCATTTTCACTCTATCTTCATATTAAGGTTTGCATTTTGTTTACTTGTCATTTGCATGTCATTTCATTTCCATTTTTGATGTTTTTTAAGGTTTCTAGGGTTGATATCTTGCATCACAAAAATTATCTTTGCATTTCTTATTCTAGAACAATAGAATAGGGCTTTTGTCATATTTCAGACTTTTCTAGTCTTTAACACATCTAGGGCTAGGGTTTTATACATATTTTTCTCTATTCAAGGTTTAATTACCCAACTAGAGGTTTGAATATGGAAAACCCCCCATTAGACAAAAAAATTTAAGCTATTTTGCAAGAATTTTCAAAGATCTCGAGTTAGGTTTCTGTCTGAAATTGATGTGCAGGTGTCAAGGTATAGAGCATAAATCTGAAGTTGTAGAAATTTGAAGGCGGAATGATACGCCATGCATTGCGAATGAGTCCCTCTTGAGATGCAATTTTGAGTTAGATGAAGATCATGGTTCCCAGTTGACAAAAAACAACTTTTGTAAAAAAAAACCTAGAACTAGGACTGATACGCCGAGGGTGGCGAATGAGTCCCAATCAGCTCAAATTCAAACTTCATCAATTTTCTAGATTTTTTTCGAGTCTTCTTCAGTTTCCTAGGTGTACACATTCTAAAAAATAGCCTTATGTTTGGTTTAGTTTTCATTTTTGTTCATTCTTTTAATCCTTTTTGCAAACCACACTTTGTTTTCAAACATCACATAAATCTTAGGTTTTGCATTCAAATTCAATCAAATAGGTCATCTAATTGCACTTAATTCATTTCATTTAGTCTAAATAACATCATATATTGCATAATTTGAGTGAACCTAGTTATCATTTTTGGCCTACCTCTCTCCTTTTAGTTGAAAAACCTTAGAAGAACTAGAGAGCCTTGTGGTGCCAAAAATCTATAGTTCATTTTGGTGAACCTGCATATTGAATGTAATATCATTTTGATTTACATTTCTATTTGCATCTTAGGACTTAATTACTTCATCGTTTTGCATTGTTTTTCATTTAGTACTTCTTAAACATTACATTAGTAAAGGCATTATTTAGACTTTGTTATTGCATTGCATTTCATAAAACCATGTCAACATCCTGTATTTACATTTTGTCTCTGCATTATACAAACCTGAAATTTTCCAAAAAAGACAAAAAAAATTAGAAAAAACATAAAAAATTCATCCCTTGGGACTCATTCGCCACCTTGGGAAAATCAGTCCCACTATAGTTTCTGAATCAGAATTTCCAGATTTTAGTTCCTTGCATTGCATTTTTTTGTTTTCTATAATTATCTTTCTAGTATAGTTTAGTTGTTTTTGTTTCCTTAATATAAATTTTACTTCCTTTCATGGCATTCATGGATAGTTTTAGATCTCTAAAAAAATCCTTTTTTGTATTTGTTCCTAGTTCTTTTAGATCAGATTCATTGCAACATAAAGACACAAAAACAAAAACATCAAACCATCCCTTCAAAAAAATGATTAAAATTAGAAACATCTCATCTAGGCCTCTTAGTAGTGATGATGTTGACAAGTTACATGGAGTTCTTTAGGACTTCCTCTCACTCACTTCATCCTCTAATGCTTGCAATGAGAAACCTAAACCCCTTAATGATAAAGTATCCCTCAAAGCTTTTAGTCATGATGACTTCGATTTGTTAGATGAAGCCCTCCAAGACTTCATCTTGCATAAGTCATCCACTAAGGTTTTTTGTGACAAAATCACGATAACAAACATAAACATGTATCTAATGCTTCTCTCAAACACCTTAAACCAATTGATGATAACTCATCCCTCAAACCTTTTAGTGGTGATGATTTGGATTTGTTAGATGAGTCCCTTCCAGATTTCATCTCACTTAAATCACCCCCTAAGGTTTGTTGTGAGAAAGCTAAAACCAAGGATATTAATTTCATTCAACCTCAACTTATTCTTTACCCACCCTCACATAAAATTCATCCCTCTAACCAACCCCAGTACACTCTTTACCCACCTAAAACCAATATATTGTATTAATCTGGTAACATTATTATTTCTCATACATATAATACCCAAAACAACCCACAACCGCCACAACAAACCCCACCCTATTTACCCTTACCTAATCTACCTAGTGCTCCTCGCTATAGCCCACACACAAAGGAACTTATGATCTCTTTGAAAATTTAAAGAATACTCCTGCCAAGATTTCCCTTTGGGATTTACTTCAAAACTCACCTAATTATCTCAACATTCTTCAAATATCCTTAAAAAAAATCACAATTCCTCCTAGTACCACTCTGAATGATGTGGCAGCTCTAATCCAAAAAATTAATCTTGACATTACTTTCCATCAACATGAGCTCCCTCCTTTAGAATTGTGCAAAAAAAATGAAGCCTTTATGATAATTTCCCAATTCAATCACATCGGTATCAAATGAGCCCTCATTGATAATGGTTCTTCTTTTAATGCATGTGGCGTGAATCTCCTTGATCAATTATGTGTTGACAAGTCATAAATAATACTTGATTCAGTCTCCATTTGAGGATTTGACAATACAAACAAGCAGCTACTTGGGATAATTGCTTTACCTATTATAGTTGGGGTGGCTACTTTGCAAATTCCTATCCATGTCATGCCTTACGATCTTTCATATAATCTTCTTTTAGGTAGACCATGGATTCATGAAATGAATGCATTGCCTTTGACCCTTCATCGTATCATGAAATATGTCCATAAAAATGACATTTATCAAGTTGAAATAGACCCTAAGCTTGAAAGTTTCTTGCGCCTTGAAAAAGGAGTTACCAATCCTCTAAAAAAAAAAATTCCAACATCTAACATAGATCTTCTTGAAATTAAACAAATCAATGAGGAATGGGCATCTAAATTATTTGGCGACAATTGGGGATCATTACAATTCACACCCTTGTTTATGGGAGAATACATACTCACAAAAAAGAAAGATGAGAAACAAGAACAACCAACAACCATGTCCACTCAAAATTCTGAACAATCGTCTCAAACATCTATCTCCTATAATCTGGATGAAAATGCAACATACACAACAAATTTTGATGAGATAGATTATCACTCCCTGCCTAATCCACAAGAAATGGAAAGACTTTATGGAAAAGGAAATGAATATGTAAAACAATTAGGATATACTGGAAAAGGGTGTGGAAAACATGAGCAAGGTATTCATGTCCCTATTGAACCTAATACAAAAGAAACAAAAACTGGATTGGGATATTATTTTTCTAAAATGACAAAAGCTACTCATCGACCATCTTTGAACATTAACACTATTACATGTCAACCAAAACACCAATTCACAATCAAACATCTTGAATTGCTTGATATAAACTCACCACCATCATATAAGTATGTTGCTAGCAATGAAACTTTGAAACGAATGTTCAAAGTTTATGATAACACATCCTCGCTTACTTCCATAAAAAAAAATTCCTCATTCCATGCTTGTTACCAAGCAAGAAGAAAGTGATATCACTAAATAACTCTATCAATCTAAAGGTCCTAAATCCAATGCACTACCTTTAGGAGATACAATTAATGTGCCAATGGACATTAATGATGAAGACAAAGTTAGCAAGATTGGGAAGTTCCTTTTCGATGAAGAACAAGAAGACACTATCGCTTTACTTCATGATTTTCCTAACATTTTTTCTTGTAAATATTCTAATATACCAAGAATTGACCCAAAAATTGTGACACATATCATTGTCCTTGCTGAAAACACTAAACCCATTCATCAAAAGATAAGAAAAATGCACCCTAACATAGCCTTGCGTGTTAAAGCAGAGCTTGAAAAACTCCATGATGTAGGCTTTATTAGACCTATTGATTATTCTGCTTGGATCTCAAACATTGTCATAGTTACAAAACCTGATAATTGTATTAGGATATGTACTGATTTTTGTGACTTGAATAAAGCTTCTTTAAAAGATGAATTTTCGCTTCCTAATATAGACATGATTGTGGATTCAACTGTTGGACATGCTCTGTTGTCATTCATGGATGCATTTTCTAGCTATAATCAAATACTTATTAACCCTGCAGATCAATACAAAACTTCCTTTACAACTATTTGGGGAACATTTTGTTGGGTTGTGATCCCCTTCGATCTAAAGAATGTCGGCGCAACTCATCAATGGGCAATGACATTAATATTTCATGATTACATTCACAAAATTTTGGAAGATTATGTCGACGATATCCTACTTAAATCTTTAACACATCAAGACAATGTAAATGTTCTTCACAAAATCTTTGAATAAATACGTAAATACAATATGCGATTGAATCCAAAAAAGTGTGTCTTTGGCATAGATAGTGGAAAACTTTTGGGGTTTGTCATATCTCACAATGCATTGAGGTAGACATGAAGAAACTTGATGCAATCATTAACATGCCACCTCCTCAGAATATTTCTCAATTGCACATGTTACAAGGTTGAATCCAAGCTATTCACTGTTTCGTTGCATCTTTAGCCAATCACACATTTCCTTTCAAGCATCTCATTAAAAAGGGTATACCTTTTGATTGGGATGAGAATTGTAAATAGGATTTTGAGAGTTTAAAAGAATACCTAGCAACTCCACCTATTTTACAACCTATTGTGCCAAATAGACCATTTATCTTTTACATCGTTGCCTATACCCATGCTCTTGCAGCATTGTTGGCTCAACATGAAAATCATGGAAAATTGCATCTCATTTATTACATAAGTCAAACCTTAATTGATTTCGAAACTCGATATTCACTAATTGAAAAACAATGCTTGGCTCTTGTATTCACTACTAGTAAGTTGTGACATTATTTACTAAATGTTGAAATACAAGTCATCACAAAATTTGATCCTCTCAAACATCTCTTTAACAAAACATATCTTTTAGGACGCTTAGCTAAGTGGGTAATGTTGTTAATTGACTTTGACCTTAAATTTGTTTCACCAAAAACAATCAAAGGCCAAGCCTTAACTGATCACTTAGTTTATGCTTCTTCTCCTTTCACTTTACATACTCATGACTCATTTCCTGATGATCATGTCGTAACTACTAACATTAAACAATGGGAATTGTATTTCAATGGATCTAAGTGCTGAATAGGTTTTGATGCTAGAGTGGTACTAATTCCACCCAATGACAAACATATTCCCTTGTCCTATCATTTCAATTTCCTATGCACAAACAATACAGCTGAGTATGAGGCATTGATCAAAAGTTTGCGAGTTGTTTTAACAATGAATGCTAAACATATCAGGACTTTGGCGATTCACAATTGTTCATCAAACAAATAAATTGTACATATCAAAATAAACATGAAAATTTATCAAAATACAAGGATATTATAATGAGACTATTAGAAAATTCTGACTCATTCACCATTGATAACATCCCATGAAAAGACAATAGACATGCGGATGCAATGGCGAGCACATCATCTCTTATATCCCCACACAATCCTTCCATAGATTTCACCTTTGTTATCCATCCCATCATGAAACCTTTGATTGATACTCCACTAGATGACATTTTGGAAATAACTCAAGATGCCTTGTGTGAATGGTACGATACTATATATACAACTATTTAAAAGACGGTACCATTCCTGAGTCTACCACAACAAATACTTGAAAATGTTTACACAAACTAGCAGCCAAATATGTGATTCTTGCAAATGCGTTGTATAGAATATCTTTCAATGGTCTCTTATTACGATGTCTTAAGGATTCTGAAATCCCCATAGCACTTGAAGAAGCTCATGTTGGTGCTTGTGGATGTCATTTTGGAGGTTGGTCATTAGTGAAAAAACTTATCTGTATGGGTTATTATTGGAAACATATGGAGAAACATTGCTTCACTTACGTTAAAAAATGTCGAAAATGTCAAGAACATAGCCATTTGATCCATGCTCCTGCTGCTGAATTTTGTGCCCAAGTTCCCATTTGGCTATTTTTCAGTATGGGGATTGGATATTATTGGTAAAATTTCACCTCCCTCTTATATTGGGCATATGTGTATCATAACCACAATAGACTATTTCATGAAATGTGTGGAAGCTATTCCTCTCCATTCTACAATTGTTGAAGAAATTTTTCATTTCATATTGGAACACATAATTGCTTTCCTTGGACTCCCTTCCACAATCGTTTCAGATAACAGAACCCCATTTAAGAATAAAAAAGTTCAAAAATTTCTTGAAACATTCCATATTCAACATCTTTTTTCTACGCCATATTATCTACAATCCAATGACAAGCTGAAAATACTAATTGGATTCTAGAACAAATCCTCAAGAAAACTATCAACAAACATTATAAAGATTCGCATACGCAGTTATATTATGCACTTTGGGCTTATCGAACAAGTGTTAGATCATCCATGGGAAATACACCTTATAACCTTGTTTATGGAACTGACACGATCATGCCCTTGGAGTTAGAAATTCCTACACTACGAGTTGCTCTCCAAGACCTTATTGACAATGACACTTATAAAGATCAATGATTACATCAATTTGAGATGTTCGATGAGTAGTGTATTCACACTCTTGAACATCTCCATTCCCACATCAAACAATTACAATGACGACACAATACACAGGTCACCCCTCAATTTTTTTGTAAGGGAGATTTTGTTCTTATTGAAAATCAATGCAATAATAGTGTTGACAGTGAAGATAAAGATAAATTCAGCCCTAATTGGTTAGGAACTTACAAGGTTGCTACCAATTATTGGTTTGGTGCTTATCTCTTAACACAGCTTCATAGACACCGCTTAAGGAACCTATTAATGCCACACATTTGTGTCGGTATTATCTCAGACCTCTTTGAATAGTGTGATTGATAAGGCAGTGTTGTTTAAAGTTATTTGACATCATTCTAAATAACTTTCACATCGCTTCATTTTTGACAACTAATTTTGTGTTTTTTTTTAACACTAAAGTAATTATTTAGGTTCTGGTATGTGTAGGATCATGATGGGCCAAAAAGTGGCGATATGATGGGTATGTGTAGGGTATGTGGCTGACGACTTTTTTTTTACCCAAAATTGATAAAAAGAAAAGGGTTTTTAAAGGAGATTCTCATCTTTCCACCAATATAAAGTATGCTTTACTTTGAATTTAATAAATAAGTATTATTCATTTTCTATTTGAATTACTCGACTAAAGTCCTGATTGATAGGCCGATTTAAAAACATCTCACTTTCAAACGATATCACATTTTTGAATTGAAACATGTGTCACATTCTATGTTTTTATACTATAGGATTAAAAAAGAATGAATTTCATGAAGTTTTGACCAAGTTAAGGTGGTCGACACAATGAGTTTTTATATTTTTAAAATTTGTAATAAAAAATCATAATTAATTATTTACTTGGAAAAAATTTAAAAAAAAAAATGCATCACATCGGGACATGAGTCCTCTACTTATATCTAAAATCTTATAAAAAATATTATCATTTTATTGTGGTTAGGGTTAGACAAACACCTACTTCTTATTTTTCCAAATTTAAGTACTACTACATTGAAATTTCAAATTTTCACCAAATAGATTTTTTTTTTTAAAATAAACCTAGTATTTTAGAAACTACATTCAATTTGCTACAAATTCTATTCTTACATATTTTTGAAATAATGTAGATAACTTATTCAAAATTTTACATCAAGTTGTCTAACTCTAATTTTTCTGAATTTTTTGCCACTTAAGGGCCTATTTTTTCCATGATGATCTTACACATACCTGTTCATTTTAAAATTACTTTAGGATTCATACTATTCACCTTTGTGTTATGTTAAGTTAAATCCTTATATCAATTATAGGTGTATTTAATTTAACATATTCTCATCTAATCAACAATGTTGTATCTACAATAAAACTAAATATGTTTTAAACTAGATCACGTTAATCATGTTACATCATGTAGACATTAATTAAATACTTTTATCATAAGTCATTTAATTAACCACATTGCATTTAACATCCACACAAAGAGACACATAATAATATCACCAAATGCACATCTATATATATATATATCAAATTTTTTATATACATCTCAATATCATATACAAAGTCATAAATATCTATGAGACCTAGACCCTTTAAGATCTAGTGCTCGTGATCCATTCCTCAGACGTCATGAGACAATCATTTGTTACCATGATCTGGAATTTCCAAGTCTAAGTGCATACTCCAGACCCTATACTCAACCAACAGCTACAAGCCACTCCTTTGCCATCTGATCCTTCTCTACTCATGTCTATGCTAGCTCTGCATGTAGTCTCTCAACCTATGTTGAGGT
The DNA here is from genome assembly GCA_007258455.2 of Sequoia sempervirens. Taxonomy (NCBI): domain Eukaryota; kingdom Viridiplantae; phylum Streptophyta; class Pinopsida; order Cupressales; family Cupressaceae; genus Sequoia; species Sequoia sempervirens. The sequence goes on from VDFB02281492.1 coordinate 987,875,872, forward strand.
GTTTGATGTTTGTACTACACTCTCAGCTTGATGGAGTCATCTCCTCACACTCTCGTATGGTTCTCATAACCTCACAAAAGGTCTAATTGAATCTGGCTCCTCCTCCATGATTGGTGGGAGCATGTAGTCAAGATCCATCTCCTCCTCATTGATGGATGCAGGTACTATCTCTATGGCAGCTTGATGATAGAACTCTCACCAATCTCCCATCACTCCTGCAAGATAGATAATGTACATAATTAGTAACACATCATCATTATATATATACATATAAACAAAGCATAAAATACTAAAAGACATGCGTAAAATCAAATGTCATCACTTATGTCTCTAGTTGGATGAGGAATGTCAACCTCATCCTCTCTGGGGGGCATGGAGGATGTGCTAGCCTCTCTCTAACTCTAAGTGTTGATGTCTATTGTAGTTGTTTCCCATGATCTGGTATTGTAAGTATGCGATGACTCTCCATGCTCGCACCGATCCTCAATAGCTATCTCATCACCCTCACTCAGGGGTGGCTCCTCATAATAATCAGCCTCCCAATAATCCTCCTTCTCCTCATCATCCTCTCCTCCATCTTGATCCTCATAGTTAAGATCCGCATCAGACTGGTACTCCTCATCAATAACATCTGTAAAAATAAATGTTGGCCTATACTGTACCTCCTTTGCTCTCTCCTCTGGCTCCTCCCCCTCATCTGGTGTTGGTCCTGCATCACCTATAGGGAAATCCATGGGGAACACAGGAGCTAGTCATGCATATGACCACCACTCCTCATGCTCATTTATGATGCCGACATCATCAGTGTCAGATGGTGGTGGTTGTTCATGATTTGAATCATTAGAGTCACTCTCATGAACATGATCTATAGTCAGCCGAATAGTATCACCTGGCCTCTGAACACTCCGCACTAATCGTATAATGAAGGGGCATGCCCTTGGTGATATATACACCTATCTAAATTGTCGCATGAATCTCCCATAGTAGAAAGGATGTACAACATAGTCATGCCCCCCAGCTAGATACCCATCCATCTACATCCTTTGTAGCTATCTTATGGGATCTGACCACTATAGAGTGAGTAGATAAGGTCTCTACAAGATCTCATCCTCCTCTAGCTGGTCAAATCTCACCCTCCAAAAGTGTAAATCCCCATACTACCATAGGCATCGCAAAGGATAGCCAAATGCTCGTGGATATCCTACAGCTATAGCACAAGGGAATCTGACAGGCCTAGTACATGTGATATGCTCAAGGCACCACACCTACAGAAGCATACAATTGACCATACTTTCAATCTCTCAAAACACAAACTGACCAAGAACATAATACAAATGTGCTAAAATGCAGTGGCCCCAAGCATAGACTGTCCTTGCCTCATACATCCTTTGTATCAAATGTACCAATCCTCCATCCAATTGTGTTGCTCATCCATCTGGATTGAGAACCAGAGCCATTGTGTGCTTCATAATCCATCTGACCACAAGAGCTCACAAATATAGAAGCATGGGGAACTAAATATGTGCTCTAACCCACTTGTCATGTACAGGTCAACCTAGACAATATTGCATGTCCCTCTTCTTCTCCCAGAATGACCAATCCCCTTAGAAATATACCTACTCTCCCCGAATAGGAATTCAAAGAATGCGGTGTACATCCTCGAGTGTGATGGTCATCTCCCCAATAGGAAGATGAAAAGTACAAGTATTGACATCCCAACGCTTGCACAGAGCCATAAGCATGGCGTCATGGTATCTCATAGGTAGCATAAGATATTCCCAATATATACCCATGGACTATAAATGCTCTATCTCTACCACCAATAGTGTTGGTGGATGATCTCTTAGAAATGTGATCTACCTTCCCCCTAGCCACTGCCATGACCAAGCAAGGACCTATCAAAATCATCACAAAATGCTCTAAAATCCATCTAATTTCTTCCATTTTCACATATTTCATCAAGCACATGTACCAAAGTCAATCTAGTGTGCTTTTCTAATGGCCCTAGACACTTTAGAACTCTTTTTGGACATTTCGCAAAGAAATAGGACACTTCACGAAGAAACGAGAAACTTCGCAAAGAAATGGGACACTGCAAACAAATGGGACACTTTGCAAAAAAAGGGGATAGCTTGCGAAAAAAAAATTCCAGGACCCTAAACTAACCTATCCATGCATCAAAATAATTAAATTATTACAAAAATTACAAGGCGAAAGTTGTAGAATTGACTCACCTCATAATACAGCTCGCCTCATGCCACCTTCTCACAAAGATCATCGAGCCGTGAAGGTGTGTAATCCCACCTTCTCGACATGTTCTTCTCTCACTCGTCACTCTCAAGCTACAAGAAGGTAAAATGAATAGTAGGTGACAAGTTACTTTCTTCGCCTTCTTTTATTTCATTTTCACCTCTTTTTACTCTTATGCATTATCAAAGGGTTATTCTCTTTTCACGAATTCATAAAGTATCTCTTCTTAAAATCAACATAACGGGAGCTAGGGTAATCCATTTTCGATGCCATTTGTTGCATTGGAATCATGACTCTATGCCTAACATTATTGTTCTTCTATCATCACATGTGAGGCATGGTACTTGGAAATTCCATATGATACGATGTTTCTTCTTCGACATGGCTAGATTGCTACCTTGATTCCACCTCCATAAAGCAAGTGGAATTAAGGGGGGCATACATCTACCCTCAAATTGGATTCCTCGGAGTTAGATAAAAGGATTTTTGGATAATTAATGATTTTTTGTTGCAAGATGCAATTCCTAATATCGTGGCTTTATAGAAAACTACGTTGGGGGATTTGTTCTCTCACCTTTTGAAGGAGTATCATTTTATGTAATAATGTGCATTGTTTAGAGTCCTTTAGCTTACATATGCACCTAGAGTCATATGGGTGCTAAAGTGGGGGCTAAATGCACCCTAGAAAATTGGACCCTCTTGAGAAAAGAGACAATTTCACATGTAATTTGACCCACTTTTGAGTCCCTTTACATCATTTATCCTTCAAAACAACATTTATAGGCCCCTAAGACCCTTTTTTTTATCTAGAGGCTTGTATTACCTAAGAGGTCACATAAAACTTGACAAATAACACTTAATTCTTTCATACCCCAAAAACCAACCTTCAAAAATTAGTAGTGGGACCCATTTTCCACCTTGAGCGAATGAGTCCCCTCTAGTGGGACCCATTCACCAAGGGTGACAAATGAGTCCCTTTTGAAGGAAAATTCAATTTTGAGTGGGAATTTGATTAATTTAACTTAAATTTATGGTGAATGTCAGCCTCTTAGTTATAAATAATGGGAAAATAAAGTGTTGTCCCTTATAAATACTGATTTTAATTCATTTTACACATCTTTTTGTCATTTCTCAAAAGAAATTTCTAAAGTCAAGTCCTCCACAACAAGTCCCATTAGCAAAAGTTCATGTTTTAGGGTAGCAAACTAGGGTTTTTGTAGGTCTTGAAGCTCACTCTCTTGGTCAAGGTTCAACATTGCAAAGGTTTGATGATGGATTCCTATGGTGAATCATGAAGAAATCTAGGTTGAGGAGGTGCAACTAGCCACCAAATCACACCTAAAGACTTGGTTTCAAAGTGATTCCATCTTCCATTTTCACTTTATCTTTAGATTAAGGTTTGCATTTTGTTTACTTGTCATTTGCATGTCATTTCATTTCCATTTTTAATGTGTTGTAAGGTTTCTACAGTTGAGATCTTGCATCACACAAATCATCTTTACATTTCTTATTCTAAAACAATAGAATAGGGCTTTTGTCATATTTCAGACTTTCCTAGTCTTTAACACATCTAAGGCTAGCGTTTTATGCATATTTTTCTCTATTCAAGGTTTAATTACCCAACTAGGGGTTTGACCAAGGAAAACCCCCCATTAGAAAAACAATTTTAAGTTGTTTTGTAGGAATTTTTTGAGATCCCGAGTAGAGTTTTCATAAGAAATTGTTGTGCAGGTGTCAAGATGCAAAACATAAATCTAAAGTTGCAGAAATTTGAAGGTGGACTAATTCGCCAAGCATGGAGAATGAGTCCCTCTTAAGATGAAATTTTGAGTTAGATGCTGATCCTAGTTCTCAGTTGAAAGAAAATAGCTTATGTGCAGAAAAACCCAGAACTGGGACTGATTCACCCAGGGTAGCGAATGAGTCCAGGTCAGCTCAAATTCAGACTTCATCAATTTTCCATATTGTTTTCTAGTCTTCTTCAGTTTCCTAGGTGCACACATTCTGAAAACAACCTTCTGTTTGGTTTAGCTTGCATTTTTGTTCATTCTTTTAAGCCTTTTTGCAAACCACACTATGTTTTCAAACATCGCATAAATCTTAGGTTTTGCATTCAAATTCAATCAAATAGGTCATCTAATTTCACTTAATTCATTTCATTTAGTCTAGAAAACATTATATATTGCATAATTTGAGTGAACCTAGTTATCATTTTTGGCCTACCTCTCTCCTTTTAGGTGAAAAACCCTAGAAGAGCTAGAGAGCCTTGTGGTGCCAAAAACATATGGTTCATAACCATATCTATGCATGTAGATAAATCTAGAGATAAAATTTGCACCTCTACGAACATCCTTACAGAATCAACATAGACTTGAAACTATCACTTTCAAAAACACTTTTCTGGTAACCTAAAAGGCTTGAAACTTGGATCACACATGCCTTGTCATAGCATGAGAAAAACATCACAAGAAGAGTAATGTGAAGCATTTCTTAGAGACTCTAGCAACCAAACAACGAGACTGCAATATAATTTACCATTTTCAAGGCCAAATTAATAAAATACATTTAAATACCTATCATCCTTATAAATTTGGTCCAAAAGGCATTGGTCAAGGGTGTAGAGTGCCCTAGACTAAAAACCATTTTTTTTAATTTTTAAAAATTTTATTGGTGCCCTTTAATGATTTCAAAATGACCCCAAGTCCCTACCCAAAAAGATTAAATAAAATGCATATATAAATATTTTTTCCTCTAATTTTGAACATTAGAAATTAAATTTTAGAGAGGGAGATCAATTAGAAGGAAAATATGGAGAAGTATTGAGTTATCCTCTATATGCTAGCTTCAACAATATATGGTACATATGTTAGCTAACCTTTTGAAGGTCTATCAAGTATTCAAGGCATCCATTAATAAAGTTGTGTGTGGCATCTCTTCTTCAATGGTTTTCACATCAAGGTAGCATTATCATTTTTCATTCATCAAATTCAATCAATTATTGTTGTTTTAGCCCCTACCTATCCTAGGGAATTCCCTCTTGATCATCATCAATTGTTGTGCATGGAGGTAGGAATACCAACATGGATTTTGACTTAGGAAAGCTCCTATACAGGACAAAGTGCTCCCTTATTTTCATGTATGCAGGTCAAATATAAAGGTTTCAACCAATGATATTCTAGGAAAAGAAAATGCAAATTTTAATCAACATATTAGAATTTTTAAATTCAAAAGAGTAGAATTTTATTCTAGGTCATCCTTGCACCCTATACCAATCAATTATAGCTAAAATTTATAGTGCAAGATCCTCTTTGTTGTCACATCTCAAATACAGGTTAGTTTTGTAAATTTTTATTTTTGTCTATATGATGAATTACATTTTTAGATCTAGGGTTTTATGTCAAATAGGCTTGTTAAAACACAAATCAAATTTATCACAACACAACACATCACAAACATAAATCACTAAGGGATTGGATCTCCATTTTGGGAAAAATCTAATCATGAAAACCCTAGTTAGATTTATGTTCATTGTTGAACAAAGTGAAAAGGAGATCATCCTAGTTATCTTAATTGGATCTAGGATCACATTTCCTACTCAATATTATTGTGAACCTGACATATCTTTCACTTGCAATTTTATGATTTTCATAGTGTAAAAATTTTGAAAATTGTTTCAAAAACTAGGTTATTTGAAAATCTTGTTTATTATTTTCTTTTATTTTCAAAAAACTATCCATTTTCAATAGTTGTTCATCATAAAATTGAAAAAAAATAAAAAATTATATTGCATAAACTTTTAGATCTGGTTTTCCTTATTTAGTACTTAGATTTGAGTTATTTTCATTGAGAAAAGTAACTGCAAAATTATTCTATCATTTATCCATGCATATTTTAGTGTAAAACATTGAAATGGTAAAAAATTGCATAGTGTTTTCATTTCAAAAGATCAAAAGCATAGCTTTTTTGTATTTTTTTGAAAAAAAAAACATTCAATTACAATGATCAATTTTTTAAAATAATCATTTGAACATATTCAATTTCTCAAAAAATATCCAAAATTGCATGCATGTATATGATTTATATAGAAAAAAAATAGGTTTTGGTGCATTTTCTAAAATTTTCTCACTTCTAAACCTAAACCTCTAAAATACACAACCCTTAGATACTATCAATAATTTTTTAATTTTTAATTTTTAAAAATTACTTGTCTAGTGAAGGATGTCCTTGCACCCTAGACCAGCTAGTTCAGGGTGAAATTTGTTGCACACGTCCATGTGTGTGGTCTCTATTCAGATCTAGTTCATGTTCTAAAATTTTATTTTTCAAACCTATATGTTGTTTTTTTGCATCACTCATTTCGTCCATAGGGAAAATAACATGTTTCATTTTCAAAGATGCGGTTTTAATATGGTAATGTATGGCTTGTATAACTATAATTTATCTACCTATGAGAACAGTTTGAAGAAAAAATCAAAATTATTGACAATCATGACAATTGTGTTAGTTCTTCTCCCAATATCTCCTATTTATGAGAGTATATTAATGCAAGAGGATCCAGTCATAAAGAATCATGAGAATCATGTTTATTACTCTCCAATTAACTCTAATACTTTAGAATATATTATGGTGGAAGAGGATGTAATCAATTGTACATTTAATTCTTCAAAATATAGTAAGATGGATTGCATAGAGGAAGATTGTAAATTGGCATTAGGTTATCCATTGATAGAAGATCATCAACAAGCAATCAAATCAATTTAGGTTATGAATGTTAGATCTCCTTTTGTTATTGGACCATCTGAAAAACCTATCATTATAGGACCTCCAAAACCTAATGGCCATATCCTATACTTTGAAAAACAAATCACTAACAATCATGTGCAACAATATGTGTTGAAACAGCCAAGTTATCACACAATTGATCACATGTATAACACTAGAAGCAATAAGCAACAAAAACATAAAATATCCATTCCATTACCCCAACCATGTCTCCCACTCCCACCTAGCCTTCCTCAGTGTAATGGTAAAGAATATGATCTTGTTGAGAAACTTCATAAAACTCTAGCCAATATCTCCTTTTGGTACTTGATTCAAACATCTCCTACATACCATAGGATGCTCCAAGAGGCTTTACAAAAGATTGATAGTTCACCTTATATAAATTCAAATGATGTAGCAACTTTGTTTGAATGTATGCAGGCAACAAAGTTTGATAAATTGCATTCCCTCAACATAAATTACCCCCACTTGAGATCCAAAACAAACATGAAGCTCTATTGATAATGGTTTTAATTAATAAAATTTGGCTTATATGTATTGTTATTGATAATGCATTGATCTTAATGTTTGTCACATTGATCTTCTAGATAAATTTGGCATGGATAAGAATCACATATAAGTTGTTAATCTTTCTATCCAAGGTTTTTCCAATATTATTAGGTAGTGATTGCAGAAAATAACACTACCCATTAAGTTAGGGCCCATGACTTTTCCTAACCTTATCCATTTCATGTCAGATACTCTCTCATATAATCATCTCCTAGGTAGACCATACATTCATTCCATGAAGGGAGTCTCATCTACTCTCCATTGCAAGATGAAGTATTAATACAATAACAATATATAATTAGTTAAAGAGGATGATAAAGCCATGATTCACAAATTGAAGCCAAACATAACACTTCCATTAAATCCCTTAATACTTTAACTTAAAATCCAAAGTTGGAGCCCATAAATGTTGAAGATAATGATTATTATATTTCACCTATTAAAAACTCTTAGATTTCGATGATTGGTGGTCATTATATTTTTCACATTCAATGGGGATTCTAAAATCTCACCACAAAAGTATGAAAATTTGAATACATGTAATGATTATGATATTGCTTCATCTTCAAACACATGTTTTGAGGTTGATTGGGGTTCATTATATCTTACACCCTCCTTTATTGGAGAGTAAAAATTCTCACAATCTAAACCTAAAGAGTCTTATATTTCATTATCTTAATATTTGTCTATATCAACAAATCCATAAACATGATTGATGGAGGCACATGAGCACATGCATGAGCAGGAAAAGAGGGATTTTGGAAATTCAAGCGATGGAAACGGAGGCAGTGCAAGCTCAGAGAAATCTCAGGCGAATCAAGAGTTGATTTCAAGCAAGAAACAAGGTGAGGATGATCAAGATGAGGTGGACTCCGGAAATAAAATCCAGGTGGAACCGGGTGGAAAGGATATTTCGGCAGTTAATCCTGCGGATTCCCCTACCGGTCAAAACAATTGAAAAGCTAAAGAGGTGGTAGGGGCCACTAGTGGCATTGGAGGTAATCACAAACCCTGGACTTCTCTGTTTGGGGTAAAACCTAATGGAAAATCTTCTTTCCCTCCAGTGCAAAATATCTCATTCCCGAAAAAAGGTAAGTTTGCAATTTATGTGCCAGATTTGTTAATTGATCATAATATTGCTTTAATGGAAAGAACCCTGGTTGGGAAGTTTATGGGCCCTAGACCAAACATTGAAGTTGTCAGGGAGTTCGTTAAAAATAAATGGAGGACGAATGGAAAAGTTTTAGTTGCAGCTCTTCCAAAGGGTTTTTTTGCATTTGAATTCACTTGCAGAGAGGACATTTTGGCTGTTAGAAGTGGGGGTCCTTGGGTTATAGGGAAATCTTCCCTGGCTCTAAAGAAGTGGTCCTCTAATTTGGACCTTTCAGACTCCATTTTTGAGAATGTCCCAGTATGGGTCAGACTTTCGGGCCTTCCCCTAGAAAATTGGAATGGGGACATTTTTTATGGTATTGCGAGCTCCTTTGGAGAGCTCCTTTCTATTGATTCAATGATGGCTGCTAGAAAGAGATTGGTATTTGCAAGAATATGTGTAGGGGTCTCTCAGAATGCTAACCTTCCCTCATTGATCGAGATCCAGTCAAAACTGGGTTCCTGGTTGTAGGATATAGAGTTTGAAACCATCTCGTTTGCTTGTTTCAAATGTAGAAAATATGTGCACTGGGCAAAGAAATGCCCCTTAAATGCTACCAAAGAGAAAGAGAAACCAGTTGGTTCTTTGAAATTGGTATGGTGAAAGAAATCAAGAGGAGATAGCCTTGAAAATAAAGAGTCTAATGGTCAGAGTACCTCTAATGAGGCTGAAGAGGTCATGGAAAATAATGGAGAGGTTCCGCTAGAACCCCAGCATATGAATCTTGAGAAGACTTTACCTATTAAGGAAAATGAATCCAATGAGGATTAGTCGGCGGGGGAAGAAAATCTAAACCAAAATGCTAATCCCTTTTCTCATGTTCTAATCCCAACGGTGAAAAATTATGAGACCCTGGGCTTGGAGGATATTCCTATTTAGGGGCTATCCTTAGAGCTGAACATCCCTCTCCCTCTCCATTCCTTTGTTGGTCCTTCTCCTCTGGGAGTAGAGCACTTTACAAATCCTAACTCCTTCGATGTGGTTAGGGATTCCCTAGAAAACCTGGACCATTCAACTGAACTTTCAAGCAACTTTTCATCTTTTCATGGGAATGGTATCATGGAAACATTACCCTGGGAACAAAGGCTCTTAACTGATACGGAATGGGAATCTAGTAAAGAGAAAGATAGCTAAGAAGAGACTGATAAAGAAGAGTTCTTATCAAAGAACAAGAAAAATAAAAATAAACAATCGAAGACTCCAAGTGGTATTTCTACTAGATCAAAAGCAAAGGTAGACTGTGGAGTATCTAAGAACTCTCGAGGGAAAAAATCTATTAAATGGACAAGAGAGCATAACAGTTTCCAGGATATTGCGGATGGATCTCAGAAAACCATCCCGGAATGCCTTAAATCCCTTGGTAATTCATGAAGATTATATCTTCAAATATAAGGGGCTCAATAGCCCCCACAAGCAGGATGTTCTATGCAATTTTGTTAGAGACCACAAGCCTGATATTCTTCTTATTCAAGAGACGAAAATGTCGAAGGAAAATTTTGAAAAGGAGAAACTTTTCCAGTACTGTAGTACTCATGGAAACAATTCAAATGGCACCTCTTGAGGTATTGCTTCCTTCTGGAATAATCACATAATCAAAGGGGATCCGATTTTGGAAGGCATGAACCATATTGATACTAGATTCACACATATCAGGGATAGTTTCAGTTGGATCAAACTGAATATCTATGCCCCCAATGGAAAAGGACTGAGAAAATCCTTTTGGATGGAGCTGGCTGCTTTTAGGAGGATTTTTTATAAAGATCCTTGGATTTTTATGGGTGACTTCAATACACCCTTAATGAATGGAGAAAAATTTGGAGGTTCCCAGATCAATGCGGAGAGCAAAGAGGATCTTTAGAGTTTCATTGATAACCAGGGGATGATTGATCTGGATTTACATGGAGCTTCCTATACCTGGTCGAATCACAGAAAGGGGGTGGAGCTTATACAGGTTAGATTAGATAGATCTTTAGTTTCCAATCATTGGTTTTGAGTATTACTGTTCTCTTAAAGCTCTCTCTAGGATTGGTTCTGATCATTTCCCTATTAGTTTTGTTGTGGATCCTATAAAAAAGAAGAAAAGTATCCCTTTCAGAGTGGAAAAAATGTGGCTCTCTCATCCTGCTTTTAAAGAGGAAATTAGGAAATGGTAGAATATAAGTATTTCTGGTACTGCTATGTTTAGAATAGCTAAAAAACTAAGGGAAGTGAAATGTAACTTGAAAAAATGGAAAAAAGAGTCCTTTGGGAACATCTTTAAGATCAAATCTGACCTTCAGATGGAACTGGGGAGATTCAATATAAAATCCAGAAGGGGGGATATTTGAATGACACAAAGGAAAAAGAGAATGAGCTACTTATAAAAATGCATTACATTATTGGAAAGGAGGAGGAGTTTTGGAGGCAAAGATTTAGAGCTTTATAGTTATCTGCAGGTGACAAAAATACTAGGTATTTTCATCTATCAACCTCAAAACATAGAGCTATCAATAGAATATCTCAAATTGAAGTGGATGGTACTAAGTATGAGGAGGAGGAGGATATTAGAAAACATGATGTCTCATTCTTTAAAAACCTTCTTTCTAAAAATGACGAAATTAACCAAAATGATCAGGACCATTTAATAGATGCTATACTGAAAGTGATCAACCAGGAAAATAACTCAATGTTGCCTGCTATCCATACCAATGAGGAAGTCAAGTGGGCTGTTTTCTCCTTTGATGGGAATAAATCTTTGGGTCTTGATGGTTTTCCTTTGTTTTTCTTCCAATGGTTCTGGGAGACTATTGAAGACGATTTGGTGAATGCTGTAAAAGAATTTTTTGGCTCCAAAAGTCTCCTAAAAGAATTGAATGCCACCTTCCTGGTTCTAATCCCTAAGAATCCTAGAGCGATAAACTTTGAGGCCTTCAGACCCATAAGCCTCTGTAATTCGTTCTATAAAATCATTTCTAAGGTTTTGACTTCTAGACTATTAATTCTTTTTCCTTCTTTGATCTCACCTCAACAGAATGGCTTTGTTCCTGGTAGACAAATCCTTGACTCTATTGTTACTATGCATGAGAACATCCATTCTTTGGTGGAATCTAAAACTGAAGGTTTTTTGTTAAATCTTGATATATCTAAAGCCTATGACAAAGTTGACTGGATTTTCTTATTTAAGATTTTAAAGGCTTTTGTATTTTGCAACAAGGTTCTTCAAATGGTGGAACAGCTTGTGTCTACTGCTTCTATTTTTTTATGGTTAATGGATCCCCAACTACTTTCTTCCAAAGTACCAGAGGTCTAAGACAGGGTGATCCTATTTCTCTTATTTTATTCACTATCATGGCTGAGAGTCTTGGAAGAAACCTGAAAATTTTGATTGACAACAGATCCCTTCATGGTCTCAACCCTTCCTCGAGCAACATGGTTTGTTCTCATTGTTGATGATACTATGCTGATGGGTAAAGCCTCGGTCTCAGAAGGTAAAACTATGAAATCTTTGCTCAATAAATATGGGAGAGCATCTGGACAGGTGATTAATAATAAAAAAAGTTCTATGTTCTTCTTCAATACCCCAGCTCACAGACAAACCAAAATTACTAGAATCCTTGGTTGTAGGGTGGATTCCTTGCCTGCCACCTATCTTGGCTTACCCTTGAGCCTTAAACCTCCTGAATCCTTTTGGGTTTTGTTGGTTGAGAGGTTTAGCAAAAAGCTTGTTGGTTGGAAAGGAGCTCTGTTAAGTCAAGCGAGCAAACTTTAGCTCCTCAAAGCTTCCCTACATAATCTACCAATCTATGCTTTGAGCCTCTTCAAGATTCCAACTAAGTATGCAGATGCCATAGAAAAGATTCAAAAAAGATTCCTTTGGTCGGGTGTCAAAGAAAAGAAAATACTTCCTTTAATTGGATGGGATCTGCTGTGCAGACCAAAACAAACTGGAGGATTAGGTCTTAGAAGAATTAGAATGGTTAACAAGATCCTTCTAGCAAAACAAATATGGAGAATTTTCTCATCTTCAGGTGAATGGACTGATATCCTAGCTAGTAAATATTTAGAAAAAAATTGCTCTCTTATTATTCTAAAGGACTCCCATCATCTTCCTAGAGGTTCAACCTGCTAGAATAATCTGATCATTGGGAAAAATATTGTGGACTTAGGAAATGGTTGGTGAGTTAGAAGTGGAAACAAAACTAGATTTTGGGAGGACAAATGGCTATTCAAGGAGCCCCTTATAAAAATTGATTCTTTTAGTGGGTGGGCTGAGAATTGCAAAGCTCATTTCAGATCTTATGTGAAAGACTACATAGTGAATGGAAAATGGGTGGATTTGTGTCTTATCAGTCAGGCTCTTGCTCCTATTCAATCATCTTTATTGGCTGTTAGACTAGAATATTGTCTTGTCTAGATTGATGAACCCTCGGGCAACTATTATGTGTCATCCGCCTTTGCCAGGATTACCTCTACCCAGGGCTTTCCTCCCTTCTGGTCGAAGGCTTGGTTCAAACATTTGGTCCCTAAAATAAACTTTTTTTTCTGTATCCTTCTCCAAAATAAGGTGCTTATGATTGATAACCTATGTAAACGCGGCTTTCAAATACCTAATAGATGTTTTCTTTGTAAGAGGGAAGCAGAGTCAGTGCGTCATATTTTCCTTCATTGTCCTTTTGCTACCGCTATCTGGGAAAAAATTATCAGCTTTTGGCATCTCTCTTGGGTTTTTCCTTCATCTGTTGAAGACTTCTTCCTCCAATGGAAAGCTCTGACTCATAACCCTGTTCTCAAGTTTTTATGGGACTTCGCTTTCCCTCATGTTGCTTGGGGTCTTTGGAAAGAACACAACAATAGAATTTACAGAGATAAAGAAGCTCCGGTGGATATTGTTTTTGATAAAATTATTAGATTCTTGAAAGAGAATGTCAATGCTATCCCCCAAAAGGATAGTAATTCCGAGAAAGTGGCTCAATCGTCTTGTGACCTTATAGTTGCCAAGGAATGGAATATAAGTCTTGATTTGCCTTGCGCCCCTAAAAAAGCCAAGAAGGATAGAGAGGATGTTCACTGGTCTTTTCTGCCTAATGGATGGGTCAAAGCTAACTTTGCTGGTGTGGCTAAAGTAATCCGGGGGCGGCAGGTTTTGGTGGAGTCATAAGGGACTCCTTTGGTAACTTTCTTGGTGCTACGGTCACTCCTCTTGGGTCCCAAACCAATCACTTGGCTGAGGCTGCTGGCGCTTTTCACATTATAAATTTAGCCCATAGTCTTAACTTTAAAAATCTCTAGCTTGAAGGTGATTCCAAAAATATTATTGATTGTCTTTGTGGCAAGTGCCACCCCTCGTGGACAATTAAATCATGGATTGATGATGCCACCTCGACTCTTGCTAAGTTTGACAAAATAAAAATTTCACATTCCTATAGAGAAGCTAATGTCGTGGTAGATTTTTTTGCTAATGAAGGGGTTAGGAGTAATGATCAGAGCACTTGGTTAAACTTTAATGATCTAAGTGTTAATGTCCACACTTTATTGAATTATGATAAATCACATGGACAAGACGCATGTCATCCCTTCAATGAGGACAGGACGAAGTTATCACATCATAATCATTAGATTGTATGGGACTGAGCTTATTTTCTTAGTCTGCAAGGTGGATCGGCACGCTTTGTGGGTTTTTAGATTTAGCGAGACTAGTTCTAGTAAAGATCTCGTGTCTGCTAGCCCCACTGTGTTTGCTAAGATGGGTGGAGACAGGAAAATAATTGCGCTGGGTAGCTATGAGATGCACACAAGAAATGTTAAGGCTTGGAATAAAGTTAAAAGCGAGGGGATACTTTCGTTCTTGGAGAAGCTCCATGGTTCCAATCAAGAGGCTACAAATCTTTTTGAGAAAAATTAGGATAATGGGAATCTTACCCTTTTTGGTCAGAAAGTTGAGCTGAATGAAAATTTGATAGCTAAAGTGACGGGAATGTCGACTGATGGGAAAAAAAATCAAGTATAGGGTTTTTTCTGACGATGTCATTATCAGATTTCCTAAAAAAGAGAAAGAAAGACTTAAATTGGTAAAAATCGCTAATAGCTTCTTTGATGCCAACACCATAAAAGCCCTATGGAGAAAGGTTCTACATGTCATCATGGAGTACATAACTATGGATGGTCATTTCACCAGGGTCTACGGTTGTCACTTTACCCTACTCAACCATTTCCGCTACAAGGTAAGGGTTTCTTTCCCCTACTATCTTTTCTGCTCTTTGAGGAAAAGTTTGGATGACCACAAGAAAAAACCTAGAAGATTCCCTATTTTGCGTACTGGTCTAATTAGATTAATTGTGAAGCATTACCAAAAACTGCCAGTCCTTGCTAATCTTGAAGCCTCCCCTGACTCTAAGGAAGACGATACGGAACCCAGCTGCTAAGGGTTTTTACCCAATCTAAGTCCGACTAGAATTGTCCTTAACCCACCTATTCATTCGGGCAAGAAAAACCCTAACCCTCTTACTATTAAAGGTTGTGTTGTGCCTAAGCTGGGAAGCCCCTCCCTTAAAACCAGCTTTGTTGATAAGAATCCCAAAGAAAAAAACCTTGTTTCGTACTCTGAAGATTCCCCTGACTCTGAGGCGTCTGGTGATAACAATATTGAGCCCTCTGCTGACCCGTTGGTGGATAGAATTGCTAGAACTGGGTCCCCTGTTATTCCTGTCCCTGCAAATACTTGTCTCAACACTGATAGGGATCCCTCTGTGAAAGTTTTGAATTTAGCTAGAAATAATGTTGATTCCCATTACAAACTTTTGAAATGGACTTTCAATGAAATTAATGAGCTAAAGATAAAAAACTGGGCCCTGCAAAGTAAGCTAGAAGAGTTGGGAGCCAAGGTAGCGGCGATTGAAAAAATTGAGGTGAAATGAAGAGATCACGGTCTCAACAATGACACTCAAAATTATTGGTGAGAAAAACAATCGTATGGCCAAACACAATGCCATTATCATCAATGCCATGACCGAGAAATTGGGCAAAGCCCAACAGGGGTCTCTGGTTGTTGATCTGGAGGAAATCAATGAAAGAAACCAGGAGGAGGACACTGGCATCTCTAAGAGAACTAGGGCCAATCTAAAGAGGAAGGCTCCCCCCACTCCACAAATGTTTCAAACGTTTAAGAAGGGTGTTCATGAAATGCAGAATTTGGAGGCAGAGACAGAGTCTGTCCTAAAGACTCTGGGTTAGTCACGACTAGTTTTTTGTTGGTTTTTTCTGCTGGCTTTTGACCTTCCTGGTCTTTTGCGGGTGGCTGCTACTTGTTGTGGTTTTTACCTTTAGTGCAGCTGGTTGTTTTTGTTGGACTTTTCTTTCCTATCTTTTATGTTGTAAACTTTGTGGTTTCAGGTCCCTATAAAACCCGTTTTACCCTTTATCAAAAAAAAATCCATAAACATCACCCCATGATGGTGATGGGGTCCTTTTAGCATTTTTCCCTTAGATGTTTGTGATGCCTAACTTCTCAAAACTTCAAATAGATTTTCATTCTTACAAAAGAATCAATTCTTCTCATGAGCATGTAGATAATGCTTCTCCATTAGTGTTGGAAGAATTTTATGGGCTTGGATATAAAATACTTTCTAAAAATGGATATAAGGAAAACGTAGAACAAGGAGTTAAGGATCATGTGAATTCTAGGCCATATCTTTCTAAAATGTGTTTAGTTTTCCACCTTTCTTCTTGATCTTCATCTTATGCTCCATCATGTACTATATTTAAAACATCATGTGGTAAGTGAGCAAGCTTTTCTTCACAAGAGAAAAAATTATCTCATGTACACCTCTATCAAAGAAAGAGCATATTTTATCAAGGTTTCTCAAAGCTCACTTGATTACTCTTCCTCCTCCAACTTGAAAGAAATTTTATATGAGTAACTCTTTTTTTGCATATCATCAAGTGCATGGTCATTCCACAAATCAATGCCAAGCCTTGAGTAGTAAAATACAACAAATTAGTGATTGTGGTGCTCTTCCATGTGATGATGCACCTAATTCCTCTAAATAATAATGATTCCTTTTCTATTATGTTGCTCCTCACTATGTGGCATTTATAGGTTTAGGTGCTTTCTCATTACTATTCACGGTGGTACACTATTAATTGCAATCATATTTTCCATGGTAGCAACATAATAGTCTCTTATGTGGATTTATTTTCCTTTTACACTTGGGGGTAAAGGATAACTAGTTTTGGGAGGTGTGTATTCTTTTCAAGGATCCCCTCTTCATCTTTTGTATCCTTAAAATACCAACATTGCGAGTATGTTGACATTTTAAGGGGGCCATATCACTCTATTTATTGCAAGTATGTTGACATTTTAAGGAGGGAATATCACTATATCCATTTCATAGAGCTCTTGTGATATTTGACTTATTGACATACCCCTTTAGTGTTGATGTTGTTATAACACCCCTTGAGGTGTGGTTATCAATTTGTTGTCTATGATGTTGAACATTGATTTGTCCCCTATGAAGTTATACTTTTGTGCACTCCCTGAAGAGTGATTGACAAAATATTCCATGGATTTGGCATCATGAAGCTTGCTAATTTGTGAACTTGAGAATTTTTAAATTTCCACCTAGTATAACACACCTTGCTTTCCAGTGGAGCCATGTGTTTCATGAGTGAATTTATATCCTTATGAGAATACCATTTTTTAAACATCACATTTGAGAGATGATGTTTTGTATTGGAGTCAAATTCGAGACTTGGGTATCTTTTCCTTATCAACTCAAATTCCTTTTTAGTACTAACCCCTTGAATTTTTGTTTTATTGTTTTTCTTATACCTACTGTGTGTCTTTGACATGTTTTCTTTGTGTATTTTATGTGTTTTCTTCATGTATTATTTTGTATATGATGTGTTTTATTTATGCATATTTTCTATATTCTTTTAAAGTGTACTCCTTTGATTTATCATGAAGGGTCTTATGTGTGAGTGAAACTTTTATTTTCTTATGTGCATGTTTGTGTTAATATTATAAATTAATGAGATCCTAAGTTGGGGGCTTGCACACTCGTCAACTTAGTGGCATCTTGTCTCTGTAGTGTTTTGATATGTATTTTTATTCTTTTAGTGTGAGCATGAACATAAGATCATACTCTTACTAAAGTGGGGGCTAAATGTAGTGTTAAAAATTATCAGCCTTACAAAATTCACACTACCTTGACACCCTATTTTTACTATAACTTTAATTATAATAATACTTTACCAATTTCATGGTTAGATTAATAAAATAAATTTAAACCCTCATCATCCCTATAAAATTGAGCCAAAAATCATCGGTCAAGGGTGCAAGGTGCCCTAACCCAAAAAGATTTTTTTTGAAATGTTTTAAATTTTTATTAACAGTCTTTTATAATTTGAAAATGACCCCAGGTCAGCCCCTACCGAAAAGGATTAATTAAAATTCATATATAAACATGCTTTCCTCTCATTTTAAACATTAGAAATAAAGTTTTAGAGAGGGAGATCAATTATAAGGAAATTATGGAGAAGTATTGAGCTATCCTCTAGATGTTAGCTTCAACAATCTATGGTGTATGTGAGCTAACCTTTTTCATGTCTATCAAGTATTCAAGGAATCCATCAATCAACTTGTGTCTTTCATCTCTTCTTCAAGGGTTTTAACATAAAGGTAACATTATCATTTGTCATTCATCAATTTTATTCAATTATTATTGTTTTGGCCTTTGCCCAGCCTACAATACGCCCTCTTGATCATCATCAAACATTGTACATGGAGGTAGGAATACCAACATGAGGTTTTACTTAGAAAATCCCTTAGATGACACAACCTTTTCCCCCATTTTCATGTGTGCAGGTCAAATCTAAAAGTTTCAACCATTGATAGTCCAAGGAAACAACATGTAGACATTAATCAACATATCTAAATTTTCAAATCTAAAAGAGTGGGATTTCAATCTAGGGCGTCCTTGCACCCTATACCATCCAGTTCTAGCTAAAATTTACAATGCAATCTCATCTTTGTTGTCACTTCTTAGATCTAGATTAGTTTTGTAACTTTTTGTTTCTAGATCTATTTGATAAATTAAATTTTTAGATCTAGGATTGTATGTCAAATATGCTTATTAAAACACAAATAAAATTTATCACAACACAACACATCATAAACATAAATCACTAGGGTATTGGATCTCCATTATGGGAGCAACCTAATCATCAAAACCCTAGTTAAATTTATGTTCAATGTTGAGCCAAGTGAAAAGGATATAATTCTAGTTATCCTAATTGGATCTAAGATCACTTTTCCTACTCAACACATCCCTATGGGATGTTGGCTTATAGAAATAATATTTTCTAACATGTCTTTTTAGGCCTTTAAGCCTAAGTTAATTTCATTACAAAAATTGTTTAAACCTACAAGCTTTCAGTAGGATTATGGATGGGCTAGGGCATGTGCACAAATATGGGAGACCAAAAAGTGGCCAGGACAAATTTATATTACATCAAAGGAAAAAAGAGAGCACATTATAACACACTTGTATTTTAGATCTAATAAAAAATAAAATAATCAAATTTCAATCTCATTTTAGCCTAAACCTAATTCTTCCCAATTCCCAAATATTTGGAGATTCATTCTACATACAAAATGGTGGATACATATTTCCAATTTTAGTGATTGATCAATCTTTTAGAGATAGCATATTCTCATGTGTGAATTATGCAAAATTGATTGAGAAAAGGGTGTTTTAAAAAAAAATTGTTCCATCCTATAGCACAAGTTCACAATTAGGGATAACACAATATTTCATCCCTCTGAACTTCTTTTAACATTTCTCCTTTATATTTCTAATTAGTTAGAGTATATTTTAATACTAATACTTGGTGACCATAAAACCTTGGGAATTCTTTTAGAATCCTTTCAAGAGAGGAGTTGGTTATCGAGTCATAAGGTTAATTTTTTTAGTTCTATAAGTGAACATATTTAGCTAACAAATCAAAGATAAAAATAGAACTCAATTATACCAAACCTAGTCTACTTTCAAGAGTTTAATTGATCCTTCAAAGTTAGGCAATCATACCAGAGACCTTCTTGATATATAAGAAATTCCTTTTTATCCTCATAGTTTTTTTTTTTTTTAATCTTAATAAAGAATTGTTTTTTTCAAATCCATTTGTACCTTCCCCACCATCTAGTTCCATTTTTCTATTGATAGAAAAATAATACTAGGATAATTGGTATTAGGATAATGTCTTTTATCTCATCCATAGTCAATGTATTGATCACTTGTATCCTGCTAAAATGAATTCCCAAAGACTCAAGGCTACAAGTTACATGTTCAAATCAATACTTTCATTAATAAGAAATCGTGATGGTATCTATCTAAATATTGATTTATAGGAATGAGGCCAAAAAATTATGAGGAACACGGATAGTACTTACAATAAAAAACCAATGATATCAACTTGGGTAGCAAAAATAATGTGGTGTCATCTAAGATGGCCTTTGATCATGTGATAATTAACAAAACCTTACTAAAATATGGAACAACAATGAAATTATAATCATTCCCTCTAATTACATGCATGAAACATATGAGACTAAGTTTCAAAGGAGAGTATACAAAGACATGAAAAGTTTAGTATTTATGGAACTAGATAAATGAATCATCATGTAACACTATACTAAATATATTAATAATATGGTCATGAAATCATATGTAATGATAGGTAAGAATATACCCATGATGATGCATGAATAGGGAAATAAATCTTGAGGGATTTACTTAGTACACTCATTATACATCATTTGATATCATAGAATCTTAAATAATGCCACCCAAACGATTTTATTTTCCTACATATTTAACTTTTAATATCTCATCCTAATGCTTAATTCCTATAAAAAAATTTCATCTAAATCTACCATATATCTTAGGTACACCTAATTTTTAAATAACATATTTATAAGCATATGGAACTAAACATTTCATTTGAGCCACTATCATACCAAACTCTAAATAAATAGCCTAAAATAAAATATTTCAATGTTTGTGAGAATAAAATACTTAAAAAAAACATATTATAATTATATAATGATCATTATAAAGGAAGATGCAATTGAAAAATTAATTGTTTGGCATAAATATATGGTCATTTTTAACTTCTTTTACATGTTTGGATTGAGAAAAAAAATTAATCCATATGAATAAGATAATAGACAATAAACTAAAAATATAAATTTTCATGCATCTTAAAATTTCACATCGACGAAATCTTCTTTAGTTTTATCAAGTTGCAATCATTTAACTAAGGTATCTACTAATCTCTACAAAAATATTAAAATGGTGAAAAAAAGGTAAAAGGAAACAATTATCATTGACAAGTGAGACAAAAACTTGACATATGAGACCCTCAAGTGGTGGATGCCCATAAGGAGAGTCATTTCTCATTTACCTTACATGATACTGAAGAGCAAGTATAGAAATGAACAAGATCTCAAAAGTCTACACCTAGCCGAAATCAGTAGCACGTAGTAGTGATAAGATCCATGTGGTGTGAGATTGATCCTAAGCCATAAAATTGACTCAACAAAATCAAGATATACATAGAATTCAAGAATGATTTGCACTCTAAGATTGTTAATTTCTTATACTATGATGAATCAATCTTACGAATTACTAATATTTATAATAATTTTTGTTTCGAGATCTCAATACAACTCACATTCACTTTTTATTTTGAATACTCATTCATTACAATTATCTATTCCATATCTTGGAAGCTTTCATGATTATAATTTTTAAAATTCGAAATTGAGATTTGACAAAAATTAGGCATATCTGATATGAATTGATTTGGATTAATTTCTCTTGTGCAGGTCATGATGAATCCGTTGAGTTCAAGTTCGCATTCATATTCGTAGGGGAAGAATGCAAAGCTTACAACAAAAATCATCGAATAGACTAATTAAAATGAATATGAAGTTCTTGCAATCACCGCGAGATATTATCTCTAGCCCCGTCTACATATAACTAGACAGATCACGTTAAAATAAACAAAATAACGAAATAATTTAATTCAACACAGAAGAAAGCCCCGCAATGAGCGGGAGCGTACACACGTTTTCGTTAGAGTGTAGATTACGTTGAATAGTAACTCCTGCTTTAAGTTCAGTGGCAAAAAATAAGTATGACTTTTCTAAATAAAATCACAGAAGTAGTGGACAATTGTAGGAGGAGACAAACTAAAACAAAACAAGTCTCCGAAATCTGAAATCCGATTAAATAGCTGTGAAGTCATTAGAAAGGTGTCCACCTCATCTTCAATCACGGAGTGAAGACAGCTGTCGGAGTGGAGATGGATTTTCTTGAAATGTGGTCAGTGGTCAAGGGATCGTGTTCAGTGCGTGGGAAACGTTGCGGTGGGAGGGGGCTTTGACGGGTTTAAATAATGTTGAATGGTCTTGGGGAGATGAGACAAGGAAAACAGACCAACTCACTTGTTTTTGTCCGCACGACCAGACTTTATTCCACAGCTTACATAAGAAGTTCGCCAACTGATGAGTGCAAGGAAGCTGCGCATCACAGTAAATGCTGAAATAATGTTCAGAAAATTTGTGTCGCACACGACACGGCGGCTGGACAATTCCTTTAGATATTTTGTATATAAGGAGCCCAATCCCACCAACAACTTGTCTAATTCGTTGCAAGCCATGGAAAGTAGTAGAATTAGAGCGGCCTCAATTGCCTTTCTACTTGCTCTGCTGTGGAGCGGAGCATGGGCGGGAAGCATAAGCATATACTGGGGCCAAAATGGCGACGAAGCCACCCTTGCCGACACCTGCTCAAGCGGCAACTTTGCATTTGTAATGCTCTCGTTTCTGACCACGTTTGGCAACGGGCAGACACCGGTGCTCAACCTGGCAGGCCACTGCGATCCCGCCTTGGGAGAATGCAAATCGCTCAGTGCCGATATTAACTCCTGCCGGTCTAGCGGCGTAAAGGTGTTCCTCTCCTTGGGAGGCGAATCCGGAAGCTATTCGATCGTCTCCGCAGATGACGCGAAAAGCGTGGCCACCTATCTGTGGAACAACTTTCTCGGAGGGCAGTCGGACTCCAGGCCTCTCGGAGACGCCGTTCTGGACGGCATTGACTTCGATATCGAAGACACGACGGAGCACTGGGACGATCTGGCCAGGGCCGTGTTCGATCTTAGCACCTCCTCCGAGAAGGTCTATCTCAGCGCCGCTCCACAGTGCCCCTATGCAGATAAGCACCTCGGACCTGCCTTGCAGACGGGTCTGTTCGACTATGTATGGATAATGTTTTACAACAACGCCCCCTGCCAGTATGCGGATGGGGACGCTTCTAAACTAGTGAATTCGTGGAGCCATTGGACCACGTCTGGTATCACCACTAAAACACAGCCTGGCTTCTTCCTCGGCCTTCCCGCTTCCTCCGGCGCTGCCCCCAGCGGTGGCTTCATTCCTGCAGAGACACTCATCTCCGACGTGCTGCCAAAGATCAAGACCTCTCAGAATTATGGAGGAGTCATGCTGTGGTCCAAGTATGAGGACCAGCAAACCGAGTATAGCTCGACCATAAAAGGCTCTGTCTGATCAAATTCATTTCAATTCCCACGCCTAGCCTACCAAGTAATATGTAGTGACTACTTTTGCTATCTATGCAGTAACGTTTAAAATAACACTTGAGCTCGGGGAATGCTCATCCTGTTTTTCTTCAAATCTCTGAAAGCTTTTAAATTCTCGATGATGTTTCTCGCTTAAATATTATGATGCTGCTTACGAGTGCTTCTCTCGTTTCATACTTAATTATTGAAAACAATATCCAATCCAAAAAATAATGCGGCCATCAATGTAGTAACGTTTAAAATAATACTTGAGCTTCGGTAATGCTCCTCCTGTTTTTCTTTAAATCTCTAAAAGCTTTTGAATTCTCGATGCCAGGGATATACAAAATTTATTTTCTCTTAAAGCTTTTAAATTAGTATGTTTAGGAATTATAATTGAACTAATTTGTTACGAATAGGAGATCAAATTGGTCAGAATCACTCAGTCAACATTTCAGAAAGGCTTCATTTATCTGAAAAGTGATGTTTAGATTTTTTTTGTTATAAGGCTTCGACTCATTCAAATTTTTGTAACTACATTTGTTTATTAAAAAATATCAAAATAAAAAAAATTATTTTATTTTCTTGATAATATTAGTGAAAAGAGATGAATTGCTTTATATAAATTAAATTAAATATAATAGATTGTGATACTTAATTTTGGAAATAATGGTGCTTAACTAATATTGATGGTATCAAAAAGAGTAATGCTTATTAATTGATGAATCTATTAGACTTTGTGCAATCTCAAAAAACCTGTTTAGGCATAATCTAAGTCTCTTGAGATTGAACCCAACTATCATAGACATGATATAATGTGCAAAAATGAATTGTGATCCATACAAATGATTTGGCCTATAATTTTAGTAGTGAGGCACATCACCTTCACCTTCTCTAAGTCTAATTTTATCAAGATAATATTTATAAATAAATTTGAGAAGATTGTTAAATTCCTATAGTCAAACTCTCCTATATCAACCCCCTCTTTTTGCTTAGGTTTAATATCTCTAATCAAATGATTGAAGAAAACCATTCTCAGAGAGGAAGATAGCCCATATTATTTTGACATAAAATATGATTTATTTTATCCCATTCATCATTAATGTGCACTATATATTCTCTTTATCCCGAAAACCTAGTATGATAATAAGTACACATTTACTATCTATAAATACTAAGAGAGAAATAAATTGCAAAAATATATATAAAGTTTTATCATAACTGTTAGAGTGAATGGTTTTTTACCGTTCACATTTCTTAAGTTAACTTAGGGGTAGTTTTGCTTTTAATAATTATAACTGTATTTAAAAAAAAAAATTGCGGTTATCTTCTAGTACTAACCTTCTCGTGCCTTTTTAAGGCATGCTATGTACATTATTTTCATATCTCATTGTATTATTTTTCACTCCTAGTGAAATAGCATCTCCTGTGTTGCTTCTCTCATTCATGAAGGTTTCTTTTGGTTTGCAGTTGCTCTTGGGTACTTTTGCCAGCATGAGTTTTCCATTGTCTGGAGGCATTCGACATTCTTCATTTGTAGTCCATCTGTGAATGCATGAATTCTAATTTGGAGGGGCGATTTTCTTCATGCTAGGTGTAATTCTCTTGTTTGAAGTCTTCATCTGCTCTTTGGAGGCATTTTTCTTCATTTTTTTTTGGAGGAATGATTTTGTTGTTTGTGGGCAGTATTCTTTCTGCCAGGCTGACATGTGAATTGGAGACTAAGTCTATGTTGGGTGTTTTTGATAGAGGCTGGAACAATTCTCTACACATTCTTTGACGGCCTTTTCATTTGATTCTGCTCTTTAAGGCACGTTTTTTCTCAATTGGAAACAGTGCCATTTGGAGATTATGCAGGAGAAATCACTGGTGAATTGATTTTTTTCCAGAGCCTGATTTCTATTGAAGAGGCACGTATCTCTGCTTGCAACCCACGGTTAAGTTTTTGGGCGCTGAAATTTATGATTGGAGGGGCCGATTCAAAACAAAGGCAAGCCTGATTCTATTAGGCGCGTTTTCTTTTGTGATAATCTGTGATTTTCTTACAGGCAGCAATCCCCATTTTCATCGCATGATCTCAACCCATCCAGGAAATCTACGCAGTTTGGGGCACACTTGGCAAAGGATTGGCCAAGCGATAGAGTTTGACAGATTGCAATTTTGCCAACGGAGGGCACGGGTTTCTCAAACCTGCTGGGCATGATCTTTGTTTGGAGGTTGTGAAGATCTCATTTAGGGATCCCTTCTCTCGTGGGCATGTAAAAAAGATTCACTTTTTTTAAACACTTGCTGCGAAAATTAGTCCCACATTTGTTAGAGAGTGATCAAATTCAGTCTTTTTATACCCAAACGCCTTCAATATTTTGGGTGCTAAGGCTAGTGGAGGTCTTGTTGGATCGTGGAGAGGCTTTGGCTTGCATGGAGAGTTTTGCATGGTGTGAAAGAGGTATCCTTTTTATTTTGAAAAATTCTGCCATCAGTTTCTTGCTTCAATCTGTTATATTTTTGAAAAAAAGTTTGGGGGGAATTGCACATTATTGGATTTATCCATTCTAAGGGATATAAGTAGCATATTGGTCTCTTCGAGCTCATTTGTACATCATGTTAGAACCAAAGATTGAACCACTCACTCTGCACAATTGTCACACATGGAAGCTTAGGATGACACAATTGTTGCAATCTCAGGGTCTTTGACAAATGTTGGATGCCAAACAACCTAAGTTCACTAAGGATTTTGAGAAGTTTGTCCATCGCAACAAAATGGATGACGCGAGAGGACTTATAGGCTTCCATGTTTTTTATAATCTGTTGTTTCATATTGCGGGGTGTACAACAGCTAGAGAGGTGTGGGATAAGCTTGTTGAGTTGTATGAAAAGGTCAATCAATTCAGGATCTTGCAGCTTGAAGACAATCTCACTTCTCTCTCTCCAGATGCCTTTCCCACTATTCAAGACTTCCTTGCATAGTTCAAACTGATATGTCATAGTTGAAAAGATGTGGTCATGCCAAGATAGATAAAGAGTGCATATTCTTGATTTTGTCTAAGTTGTGTGGTGCATTTCAAGTATTTTCTTCCACATATTCTACCATGGATGCTATGGGAGATGCTTATCAGATGCCTTCTTTTGAGGTGTTTTGTGATCAATTAGATCAAGAGCAAGCCAAGTTGATCCAAATGGATGCTCTTCCTATGAGTCATGCCTTGATGGCTCAATCTTCCAAGGGAAAGGGTAAGAATAAGAAGAAGCCTAAGATAGATTCTCCTCTAGGTGGTGAGAATCCCTCCAAGCCTAAGGAGAAGAATGATCAAAAGACAAGATATCCTCCTTCTAACTCGGGAGAATCATCTTCCAAGTGTAAGAAGAAGAAGAAGGAAAATTGTTCCTTTTGTGGAAAGTTAGGGCACAATGATGCACATTGTTTTGTGAGGCTCACAAAATTCAAGGAAGCTATGAAGAAGCACAACATTATGATGTTGAAGCCTTCTTCATTGGGAAAATGCCAAGCCCTTGCAGCAATAAGTTTTTCCTCTACCCATGACAGTTGATTCTTGATTCTAGTGCTTCACATCACATGACTCATAATGCAGATCTTCTTGATTCTCTCTCCAATTGTCATACCACTCACATTGTAGTTGGAGACTTCTTAGATTCTTGTTTTAGGGATAGGCTCAGTTCAGATGCAGGATGGTTGCATTGATGATTTTCTTCTTGTTCTTGATATTTTACAGAATCTACTCTCTATTTATCAGATTTGTCAGCATGGTGATGGAAGGCTTGTTGAGTTATCTCAGGTAGTGACGTGACTATTCGAGAGTTGGAGAATCCTAAGAAGGTTGTTGCTACTGAAGTAGTTGATCATAAAGCTTGCTAGTATAAGTTTGATGGATTTGAGCCTTCATCAGGATCATCCTTTATTTCTCATTTAGATTTTCTGAGTAAGCTATGGCATGAGCAATCTGGGCACCTAAATTATAGATAGCTCCAAAAGATGAGCACACGGAACTTGGTGATTGGTCTGCCTCAGATCTCTTGTTCTGATGGGGTTTTCCCAGGTTGTGTACTTGGGAAACATCATCAAGATCCATTTCCAAAAGGTATGGCTACCTATGCTTCAACACCCCTTGAGTTGGTGCATAGTGATCTTATATCATTTCCCACTCCTTCATTTTCGGGGGCCAAGTATATGCTCACCTTCATTGATGACTTCTCCCATTGTACTTTGGTGTACTTTTTGAAGTACAAGGATGAGGTTCTTTGTTTCTTCATGACCTTCCTTGCATTTGTGGAGAAGTGTTCTGGACATTCCCTTCAAAAGATTCACACAAATAATGGGGGAGTATGCCAATTGAGCATTTCAAGACTTCTACAGTGCTCAAGGTATTCTTCATCAACACACAGTGCCATACACTCCTAAGTAAAATGGTATGGCCAAGCAGAAGAACAAAACCTTATGGGAGATGGCCAATTGCATGATCTAGTCTAGGTGCATGGCTCAAGCTTTTTGGGAAGAGGTTGTCAATTGTGCCAACTACATTTAGATTTGTATGCCTCATAAGGTAGTGCAGAATATGACTCCCGAGGAGACTTAGTCTCATGTCAAGCCTAAGGTCTCCTACTTTAGAGTATTTGACAGTGATGCATGGAAATTCATTCCAACAGGGAGGCAGAAAGCAATGGTGAAGAAGAGTCAACGGTTCATCTTCATTGGCTATTGTGAGGATGTGAAGGGTTATCATTTTTTTTATCTCGTCACTCGAGAGGTACATTTTCATCATGATGTTCATTTTGATGAGTCTTTCATTTCAAAGGATTCTCCATCACAAGCCTCTACCTCCCTTCTTCCCAGTTCTTCTTCAAAGGATGTTTTGTTTCCTATTGTTGATGATGATGATGACCGCTAATGCTCCTAATGATGGTATTGATATTGCTGTTGACATAACTCCATCTTCTCTGGACCCTGCACCCACACAACCCCTTTGAGCTCACACTCTTCTTAAGGAGGTTGGTTCTTATGCAGGTGATCCCACTATTTCTTGTCACACTCGTTCTTAGACTTCAGGTATCAATCTTTTGAGTCATTCAGTTTCTATTGATCTTCTAAAGTTTTTAGATGCTTCAGGTGTTCCAAAGTGGGATAGTGTTATGGCTGAGGAACATTCTTCTTTGATGAAGAATCATACTTGGGATCTTGTTCCACTTCCTAAGGGAAGAAATTTGGTTCGATGCAAGTGGGTGTATCGTACGAAGTTTCCAATTGATGGTTCTATTGACAAATTGTACAAGGCTCATCTTGTGGCTAAGGGATATTCTCAGGTTGAGAGAATTGATTATTCAAAGACCTTTGCTCTTGTTGCCAAGATGGATTCCAGACATCTTGTACTTTCTATTGTTGCATCTCAGGGTTAGTATATCAGATCAATGTGAAGAGTGCTTTCTTGCATGGTGATCTTCAGGAGATCTATATGGAGTAGCCATCAGGCTTTGTGTAGGACCCTTCACTTGTTTGTATGCTTCGAAATTCATTGTATGGTCTGAAACAAGCCCCTCAAGCTTGGTATAAGCAGATAGACATTTTTCTGCTTGCTTCTAGATTCACTAGATGTCACTCTAACCCTATAGTTTACATTCAGAGGCGTGGAGGGGATCTTATTATTCTTGATCTATATGTGGATGAATGTATTCTCATTGGGAGTTCTCCTGCCATGATTGAGGATACTCAGAGAGATTTGACAGAGCGATTTGATATGACTAACCTTGGCCCTTTGCATTTCTTCCTTGGTCTTCAGATTCATCAATCTTCTACAGGTATTTTTATTTTCCAACAGAAGTATGCTCTTGATTTGCTTCAGAGATTTGGGATGGCTGATTGCAAGCTAACCCCTACTCATTTTTAGTCAAGTGTTGTGTTGTCTTCCATTGCATTACTTCATCAATGGATACTACCTTGTATCGGTAGTTGGTTAGAAACCTTTTATACTTGCCACATAGGGGTGCTAGCAAGAAGTTGAATCCACTTTTTGGCCATTTAGTGGAACTGTTTTCCATGATTTTCAAAATTCAACACATTTGACCTTAAAAATTTGAAGCACTTAGAGATGGTATCTTGGAAAAATTCATTCATCATAAAATGTCATACTCGGAGTCTAGTTTCCAAATATGTAATTTATTTCAATACCCAAATGATACAAATTGATTTTCAATAGGCGTTTCTAAAAACCACTATTTAAAAGTGTAACACCCCATTGTGTGAACCCCAAAGGACAACTAAACAATAATTACCACACAATTTTTTTAAAATAAATTTAAACACACATGAGATGAACACTGAGTCATAAATCATAAAACTCAATTAAACAAATCCAATAATACTTATGACCCTTGGGGTACACAAGGAGTCATTACGAAACTTAAATCCATACAACATCGATAACAAATGAAATCCAAAGATATAATCCAAAACAAAGTAAACATTTACGAATGTAACACATACATGACAAAATATTAATAAGAAACCATCCACGTACGTCAATACATCATATACATGATCAACTCAAAACTCATAATGATGAAATCTCTATCATCATATAAACTCAAGGGACATACTGGCATAGATACAACATATTGAATAACATCTACCCTGGATCAATATTTACACAACGTTTATCAAGGATAGAATAATACATTGCATCCATTTCAATCACAATACAATGTTCAAGAATTACAAAGATACGAAAGTGTTCCCCAACATGGACGGGAACTAGATAACAAGATAGAATGATACAACTAAGCAGCGAAATATAAAATATCATTGCTAGCCCCAAGATGGATACACTCAAGAGTCACCGCAACTAGTACCAATCTGCACCTCTCGATCCTCGGCTGGGGACCCAATGGGGTGCTTAGCACATTCCACCCAACCACGTGAGTCCGTAGACCCACCCCCCATGCTAGGAGCTGGCAAGAAAGAGACCACAACCAAGAACGTCCAAACAAGGAACCACAAGACTCAACATCATACAAAATATCATATTAACCATAATTCCATAAGCAACATAGAAGATTTCAAAGATCATAAATGACAACAACCAAGATCCAATCATAGTATACACCAAACCATAAAAACACATCATAGATAAATCAAAAGCAACAATCATAATCACTTACAAAGTAAATCCAAGACCACAATCATAACACACTTCCAGAGGCAACCAATGAAACAAAAGATAAGGGAACTAGTGCAGAGTGTCATCACATAGTCCTACATGGGTTATCCTATGCTCTTCCTCCAAGCACCAGTTGTACCAGGCTGCTTGAGGCATCGGCCCCCATCAATGGTTATCCTGGCTCTTCCTCCTACTTGAGGTGCCAGCCCCATAGGGTGACTCATGTAGAGCTGTTAACCTCTCATGAGGATGAGGTAACAACTTTGCCAACCATGGCCTTCTTAGTCTTCCAATATTTTGAGATAGCCCTAATGAATAGATGAGGTATCCAAGATTATCTTATTATGTTATAACTACCCAATCCCCTAAGTTAGATTATTAGGTTTTCACTTGTTAAGCTAACTCTTACGTGGGTTATCCTGTGCTCTTCCTTCTATTTGAGGTGTCGGCCCCCACGAAGAGCCACTCTCCCTAGAGACCCAAAACATAGATCAAAATCCAAGGGTTGTACTACATAAAATGAACATAATCTGATCTCAACAGAGAAATATGTGAGGCATTACCCATCTCGCTATAAACACATAATCAGAGTCTCAACAATTGTCGTACAACCCTTTCAAAATCATGATACCACAACACTTACCTCATCAAGGGCACATAAAGAGAGAACATCAACTACCAATCATCTCAAGCCTCTAGAAGCCAAAAGAAGAACAACCCACAAACGAGGGTAAAATGAAGCAACAAGAGTTTTTTTTTTCAATAATTCCCACACAAGGATAAAATTTACCTTAAATTTGAGATTAACTCAGAGAAGCCACACAAAGTAAGTTTAATCAAATCCCATCCACAAATCAATCAACCCTAAAACACAAATACAATCCATATATCAACAAAGTTGTCACCTCAAAAAGGTATTCACAAAAGAAAATCAACCTTTAATTCAATAATAATCACTCAATATCAAAAAGCCACCAACTAGGAATTCCTCAGGAGACCTCAATTTTCTCCTCACAAGAACACCTTACAGTGCCACGCAAATAACCTTCATAAAATTAGCAACATGGCAACAAAAACAATTATCGATTCACATCCTCAATTAAAAGAATCCAACCGACTCACCAACAAAACAATTACAATCTCAAGGTTCTAAATAACTATCCATATAAGAACCGCATTTATTATAAACTCGGATTGTCATAAAGTTATCCACTAACTAACAATCCAAGTGAAATAATTAAGAACGAAATCTGAATTCAAAGAACAATTTATTTCGTTTATTCAATTTTATAAGACTCCCATGTTTAAGTCATATTGAGTTTACTACAATACTTAATGATTCGAAAAAACAACCAACTGGGCATCCAAGGGAGACCTTTATTTTCTCCTCACACGATGCCTAGTCGCAAACTACCCACAAACTCACAATCAAATCAACCATGCAGTATTTCATACAAGCATTGATGCAAGAAAATTCTACAACAATCTTCTTGTAGGCACTTATCAAGGAAGATAGTAGTTCCATTATAATAATAATCTAGTATAATCATGGAAGATAAATATACAATATTAAATTAAGATGGCATAACCTACTCTTAATCTTTATACTATATTTACCTTATAACAATATGTTAAATTACCATTTCAAAAGGGTTTCGATTTAATCTTGTCTATCATTCTATGGTCTTATAATGAATACATTACTCACTATCAAGAATTTATAAGGATATTCTAAATGAAAATGAATACCCTTTTAACAAGAATTCATTTGTTCATGTAAATCTTCTTCTGATTATCTATTGAAGTAATTAGATCATTTATTTCACCCATTATTCTATTACTATATCAATGGATGCATTTTGTCTTATCAGCACAAGTTCATGTTGACGATCTAACTCTTTGTTTCAAGAGAGTTCAAGAGTATGCTAGTTCATATATAACTCTATTTTATTTCAATTCCATTTCTTTGTCCTTCTTTTAATTAAATCTCCAAAATACTAAAGGACGTTATCAAATAACTTGCAAGGCAGATATATTCTTTCTAAAATCCACTATATATTTATGCATGTACCTGCTCATATATATATATATATATATATATATATATATATATATATATATATATATATATATATATATATATATATATATATATTAAATAGAATATAGCTTTTAAAATAAAAAAATGTTTTTACGTGCATATTCTGTCATACTATATTGATTACGACAATAGAGAAAATATGGATTGTATCATATGGCTACCAATACAAGGTTAAAACTTAATATTTTACAGCACATAACATGTTCTTAGATATACTCAAGCTAAATAAAAATCATACTTTCAATACAAGGCAGGAAAGACAACTAGTGAAAATAGGAGATCTATGCAAGATATAGAAGAAATTGGGTTGGCAAATGAAGACAGTAGAGACGGGTTGACAATGAAATCAGAGAGATTACTTAAACCTTTACACTTCCTATTATGCTCAAGCTTGTGGCTGAGACAGGTTGACAATGAAATCAAAGAGATTATTTAAACCTTTACAACATTCTATTTTCAAGTGATGCAGATGTGACAAGTTGCCAACATAATTCAGAAACGTATTTAAGCTTCTACAGTCTTCACAATACATGGCGCCATATGGTATGTTGAAAAGGGAGCAATATAACTCGAAGTTCAAATACATAAGCAAGTATTGAACTTTGATTTTAGAGAATAGTAACATTGACATATTACAAGCCAGGCACATGCAGGAGTCATGGCTATATAAGCGGCAGAATATTTAGCATGACTGGTGGAAACCACAGTTTATGGAACTCCAATTAAGAAAGAAGAGACTACTAAAATGTGAACGACTCAATCTCAATGAATTTAGAGAGAAATCAGAACAACCAGCCTCATAGAAATCTAAAGCTTACATATGCTTTGCCATCTATACCCACATAGAATCAAATCAATCACTACGAATATACAAGTTATAGATTTAAAGACAAACTAGTCAGATGCTTTGGGGAAGATACTTTTGAAATACATAAGTTTATTTGGGTTTGGATTGAAATAGTTGTTGAAACTTCATCAAGTAAGAGACAAAGCTTAAATATGAACAAAGATCTGGCTTACTCTACTCCGAATATAATTTCCTAGTATATTGTAAACTACAGAATCTTGATAAACCTCATAGGATCAGCGACTCTCCAAGAATAATCATCTCCAAAGAGTAGTTTTTCCAACACACAATAATACTAGAGGCATGCACTTTTCCTCCTCCGCAATACCTAGAACTATTATTCAAGCAAGAACAGTGTATGAAATAAATACCTGGCTTCTTTTGTTATCTGCAATGAGACTTTTGATGCTAAGATCTCCTAATCTCGGTCAACTCCAAACCTCGCCACGAGCTTAGCAGGATTCCCATCCAAAGGTATTCCCCAAACTCAAAGGAAAAACCCAAGAATTCCCCACCTTCTCTAATCCTCCTTCCTCTTGTACCAAAGCATCTTAATTTCTTCAGACTCCCCCAAACCAGCTCTGTATTCTCTCTCTTTTTCTTTTTTTTCTCCTTTCGTTCTCCCCCCATAAAAACAATCGAAAATCCAATTCCTTGTAAGAAGGATTTTTCTTTTCTTTTTTTTAACAAAAAAATCAATACAAATAAAAAATTTCCCATTCACTTTAAGCTTTGAGTTGTGCATGAGCACGCTTTTATCTTTTTATCTTTTCTTGCCTTTTTATTATTTTCTTTCCAGCTTTTCTTGGTTTAAACACTTTAGCTTCCTATCTCCTTATCCATTTAAATTTCTTATTAAAAAAAAATTATTTTCATCTTTATTATATTACAAATCACATTATTTTTCTATATATGATAATTATCCCCCACAGGAAATCTTTTATAAGGTAAAATTAATTTAATTATTTAAAAATAATGTGTAAATATTATTTCACAATATTGACTTGTTATTTACAATTTTACTTCTAATTCTATTTTAATTACTTCATCAATATATTTAATATAATAATTTATTTAATTCATCCCTAAATGACAACATTTCCACCAATGAATTTCAATTAACTCACTTAACAAAGCCATTAAGATCTCACATTAACCACATGAACCAACTAAATAACCAACAAGATCACAAAACACACTTACACAAATATCCAGGAGGGCCACAACGGATGGGGCACTACATCCTCCCCCCTAGGCTTCGACTTACTCCTGGAAGTCACAAGGTGAGGTAAAAATCTCACAAACAAAGGGACAACAACACCATAAACTAAATCAACAGTTAAACGCCATCATGTAAGCAACGAAAATTAAACAATCCAAAAAAAATAAGGAAATGATACAAAAATGAAAGTGGTGATGGGGTTGCAACCAGACCAATTTGTCAAATACTAGGACGAATGATGAACTAGGTTGGGGAAACTTTCTTGTCAGCTCCTATTTTCCACGTTAGACCCATTGGGTGTTTAGGATGCTCCCCCTGTCCTGACAATGTAGGTGGAATCGAGACGTAGTTCCTGCAATCCTGCATGTAAACAAACGTTATGCACAATGTATATCTATCTAATTACTACCACACAGTGAGGAGAAATCGCAGTGCAGTAGGGCACTCACAAGCGAGTGATACTACACCATCCTCCTCACAAAACTACATGCAGTAATCAAACAACTCTAGTAATTTATAAACAACTTGCTACTTATTAGTTAGACATGTATGCTCATACTAATCCAATCTATAAATCTAGTTCAATATATGTATCAAAAAATGAATTACTACTTGACATTATAAGTATTTATTTTTATAGATACAATTCCATTACCTTTATTATTGAGTTTCCAAAGCCAACTACCTGGGAATCATTAACTACAATGGAACATAACACATTAGTATCAAGAATTCAAGCTCAAAATGTTGTACTTTCATAAAATTAAAACATAATTGTCCATTTGAATGCACATTTTCATTTATCTCAACATTTTCACCCAAAGCACTCCACTCCAACCATCATTCAACACCAAATCTCACAACAATCTTGACAAAAGATTTAAAAAAAAGTGACACCTTCGCAGATTTAATAAGACATGATTCATCACTCAAAGATCACAGAGTTACAAATCTCATGCACGAACGACACATTCACACACATAACTCATGTCACTAGAAACCACATCATATAAAAACACAAGGGTCCATAGTGCATTCCTAACATGAAGGATATTGGTGCATTGCGCACTACACCGAGGGTCATATCCTTTCCATCAGTTTCCTGCACCATTGACCCGACACCGCCTAACAGAAGAAACTCTAGCTCACAACAAACACAATAGAAAAGTGAAACTCAAGACTCGGGGAACTAAATGCAAGGTTACATAGTAAGTAGACATAGTGCCCAGTGTATGAACCTAGGCTCTGATACCATGTTGTAACGCCCCGTTGTGTGAACCCCAAAGGACAACTAAACAATAATTATCACACAATTTTTTTTTTAAATAAATTTAAACATACATGATATGCACATTGAGTCATAAGTCATAAAACTCAATTAAAAAAATCCAATAACACTTACGACTCTTGGGGTACATGAGGAGTCATTACGAAACTTAAATCCATACAACATTGATAATGAATGAATTCCAAAGATATAATCCAAAACAAAGTAAACATTTACGAATGTAACACACATGACAAAACATTAATAAGAAACCATCCACGTATGTCAATACATCATATACATGATTAACTCAAAGCTCATAATGATGAACTCTCTATCATCTTATAAACTCAAGGGACATACTGGCACAGATACAACATGTTGAATAACATCTGCCCTGGATCAATATTTACACAACGTTTATCAAGGATAGAATAATACATTGCATCCATTTCAATCACAATACAAGGTTCAAGAATTACAAAGATATGAAAGTGTTCTCCAACATGGACAGGAAACAGATAACGACATAGATTGATACAACTAAGTAGCAAAATACAAAATATCATAGCTAGCTCCAAGACGGATACACTCAAGAGTCAGCGCAACTAGTACCAATCTATACCTCTCGATCCTCGGCTAGGGACCCAATTGGGTGCTTAGCACGTTCCACCTTACCACGTGAGTCTGTAGACGAACCCCCCGTGCTAGGAGCTGGCAAGAAAGAGACCACAACCATAAGACTCAACATCATACAAAATATCATATTAACCATAACTCCATAAGAAACAATAGAATATTACAAAGATCATAAACGACAACAACCAAGATCCAATCATAGTATACACCAGACCATAAAAACACATCATAGATAAATCAAAAGCAACAATCATAATAACTTGCAAAGTAAATCCAAGACCACAATCATAACACACTTCCAAAGGCAACCAGGGAAATAAAACATGAGGGAAACTAGTGCAGAGTGTCATCGCATAGTCCTACATGGGTTATCCTATGCTCTTCCTCCAAGCACCAGTTGTACCAGGCTGCTTGAGGCGTCGGCCCCCATCTATGGTTATCCTCACCCTTCCTCCTACTTGAGGCGTCGGCCCCATAGGCTGACTCATGCAGAGCCGTTAACCTCTCATGAGGACGAGGTAACGACTTTGCCAACCATGACCTTCTCAGTCTTCCAATAGTCTGTGATAGCCCTAATAGATAGACGAGGTATCTAAGATTATCTTATTATGTTATAACTA
The DNA here is from genome assembly GCA_007258455.2 of Sequoia sempervirens. NCBI lineage: Eukaryota > Viridiplantae > Streptophyta > Pinopsida > Cupressales > Cupressaceae > Sequoia > Sequoia sempervirens. The sequence continues at coordinate 987,913,081 of VDFB02281492.1, forward strand.
CCCAATCCCCTAAGTTTAATTATTATATTTTCACTTGTTAAGCTAACTCTTACGTGGGTTATCCTATGCTCTTCCTCCTATTTGAAGCGTCAGCCCCCACAAAGAGCCACTCTCCCTAGAGACCCAAAACATAAACCAAAATCCAAGGGTTGTACTACATAAAATGAACATTAGATCTCAATAGAGAAATATGCGAGGCATTACCCATCTCGCTATAAACACATAATCAGAGTCTCAACAATTGTCGTACAACCCTTTCAAAATCACGATACCACAACACTTGCCTCATCAAGGGCATAGAAAGAGAGAATATCAACTGTCAATCATCTCAAGCCTCTAGAAGCCAAAAGAACAACAACCCACAAACGAGGGTAAAATGAAGCAACAAGAGTTTTTTTTTTCAATAGTTCCCACACAACGATAAAATTTACCTTAAATCTGAGATTAACTCAGAAAAGCCACACAAAGTAAGTTTCATCAAATCCCATCCACAAATCAATCAACCCAAAAACACAAATACAATCCACATATCAACAATGGTGTCACCTCAAAAAGGTATTCACAAAAGAAAATCAACCTTTAATTCAACAATAATCACTCAATATCCAAAAGCCACCAACTAGGCATTCCTTGGGAGACCTCAATTTTCTCCTCATAAGAACACCTTACAGTGGCACGCAAATCACCTTCATAAAATCAGCAACATGGCAATGAAAACAATTATCGATTCACATCATCAATTAAAATAATCCAACCGACTCACCAACAAAACAATTACAATCTCAAGGTTCTAAATAACTATCCATATAAGACCTCATTTATTAGAAACTCGGATTGTCATAAAGTTATCCACTAACTAACAATCCAAGTGAAACAATTAAGAACGAAATCTCAAATCAGAGAACAATTTATTTCGTTTATTTAAGTTTATAACACTCCCAAGTTTAAATCATATTGAGTTTACTACAATACTTAACGATTCGAAAAAACAACCAACTGGGCATCCAAGGGAGACCTTTATTTTCTCCTCACATGATGCCTAGTCACTAAATACCCACAAACTCACAGTCAAATCAACCATGCAGTATTTCATACAAGCATTGACACAAGCAAATTCTACAACAATCTTCTTGTAGGCACATATCAAGGAAGATAGTAGTTCCATTATAATAATAATCTAGTATAATAATGGAAGAGAAATACACAATATTAAATTAAGATGGCATAACCTACTCTTAATCTTTATGCTATATTTACCTTATAACAATGTGTTAAATTACCATTTAAAAAGGGTTTCAATTTAATCTTGTCTATCATTCTATGGTCTTATAATGAATACATTATTCACTATCAAGAATTTATAAGGATATTCTAAATGAAAATGAAAACCCCTTTAACAAGAATTGATTTGTTCATGTAAATCTTCTTTTGATTATCTATCGAAGTAATTAGATAATTTATTTCACCCATTATTCTATTACTATATCAATGGACGCATTTTGTCTTATAAGTGCAAGTTCATGTTGATGATCTAACTCTTTGTTTCAAGAGAGTTCAAGAGTATGCTAGTTCATATATAACTCTATTTTATTTCAATTCCATTTCTTCGTCATTCTTTTAATTAAATCTCCAAAATACTATATATATATATATATATATAATAAAATATAGCTTTTAAAATAAAAAATGTTTTTATGTGCATATTCTGTCATACTATATTGATTACAACAACAGAGAAAATATGGACTGTATCATATGGCTACCAATACAAGGTTAAAACTTAATATTTTAGAGCACATAACAAGTTCTTAGATATACTCAAGCTAAATAAAAATCATCCTTTCAATACAGGGCAGGAAAGACAACCAGTGAAAATAGGAGATCTATGCAAGATATAGAAGAAATTGGGTTGGAGAATGAAGACAGTAGAGACGGGTTGACAATGAAATCAAAGAGATTACTTAAACCTTTAAACTTCCTATTATGCTCAAGCTCATGGCTGAGACAGGTTGACAATGAAATCAAAGAGATTATTTAAACCTTTACAACATTCTATTTTCAAGTGATGCAGATTTTACAAGTTGCCATCACAAATCAAAAACTTATTTAAGCTTCTACAGTCTTCACCATACATGGCTCCATATGGTATGTTGAAAAGGGAGAAATATAACTCAAAGTTCAAATATATAAGCAAGTATTGAACTTTGATTTTAGAGAATAGTAACATTGACATATTACAAGCCACACACATGCAGCAGTCATGGCTATATAAGCGGCAGAATATTCAGCATGACTGGTGGAAACCATAGTTTATGGAACTCCAATTAAGAAAGAAGAGACTACTGAAATGTGAACGACGCAATCTCAATGAATTTACAGAGAATTCAGAATAACCAGCCTCATAGAAATCTAAGGCTTACATATGCTTTTCCCTCTAAACCCACAGAGAATCAAATCAATCGCTATGAATATACAAGTTACAGATTTAAAGACAAACTAGTCAGATGCTTTGGGGAAGATACTTCTAAAATACATAAGTTTATTTGGGTTTGGATTGAAATAGTTGTTGAAACTTCATCAAGTAAGAGACAAAGCTTAAATATGAACAAAGATATGGCTTACTCTTCTCTGAATTTAATTTCCTAGTATATTGTAAACTACAGAATCTCTATAAACCTCATAGGATCAGCGACTCTCTAGGAAAAATCATCTCCAAAGCGTAGTTTTCCCAACACACAATAATACTAGAGGTGTGCACTTTTCCTCCTCCGCAATACGTAGAACTATTATTCAAGGAAGAACAGTGTATGAAACAAATACCTGGCTTCTTTTTTTATTTGCAACAAGACTTTTGATGCTAAGATCTCCTAATCCTGCTTAACTCCAAACCTCGCCATGAGCTTAACAGGATTCCCATCCAAAGGAATTCCCCAAACCCAGAGGAAAAATCCAAGAATTCCCCACCTTCTCTAATCCTTCTTCCTCTTGTACCAAAGCATCTTAATTTCTTCAGACTCCCCCAAACTAGCACTGTATTCTCTTTTCTTTTCTTTTTCTCCTTTTTTTCTCCCCCCATAAAAACAATCGAAAATCCAATTCCTTGAAAGAATGATTTTTCTTTCCTTTTTTTTTAATACAAAAATCAATACAAATAACAAATTTCCCATTCACTTTCAGCTTTGAGTCGTGCATGAGCACTCTTTTATCTTTTTATCTTTTCTTACCTTTTTATTATTTTCTTTCTAGCTTTTCTTGTTTTAAACACTTCAGCTTCCTATCTCCTTATCCATTAAAATTTCTTATTAAAATAATTATCTTTTCATCCTTATTATATTACAAATCACATTATTTTTCTATATATGATAATTATCCCCCACAAGATAATGTTTTATAAGGTAAAATTAATTCAATTATTTAAAAATAACGTGTAAATATTATTTCACAATATTGACTTGTTATTTAAAATTTTACTTCTAATTCTATTTTATTACTTCATCAATATGTTTAATATAATAATTTATTCAATTCATCCCTAAATGACAACATTTCCACTAATGAATTTCAATTAACTCGCTTAACAAAGCCATTAAGATCTCACATTAACCACATGAACTGACTAAATAACCAACAAGATCACAAAACACACTTACACAAATATCCAGGAGGCCCACAATGGATGTGGCACTACATCCTCCCCCCGTAGGCTTCGACTTACTCTTGGAAGTCACAAGGTGAGGTAAAACTCTCACAAACAAAGGCACAACAACACCATAAATTAAATCAATAGTTAAACGTCATCAAGTAAGCAACAAAAATTAAACAAACCAAAAAACTAAGGAAATGATACCAAAATGAAAGTGGTGACGGGGTCGCAACTAGATCGATTTGTCAAAACACTATGACGGATGACGAACTAGGTTGGGGAATTTCTCTTGTCAGCTCCTATTTTCTAGGTCAGACCCATTGGGTGTTTAGGATACTCGCCTTGTCCTTACAATGGAGGTGGAATCGAGACTTAGTTCCTGCAATCCTGCATGTAAACAAACGTTATGTACAATGTATATCTATCTAATTACAACCACACGGTGAGGAGAAATCACAGTGCAGTAGGGCACTCGCAAGCGAGTGATACTACACCGTCCTCCTCACCAAACCACATGCAATAATCAAACAACTCTAGTAATTTATAAACGACTTGCTACTTATTATTTAGAAAGGTATTCTCATACTGATCCAATCTATAAATCTAGTTCAATATATGTATCAGAAAATTAATTACTACTTGACATTATAAGTATTTATTTCTATAGATCCAATTCCATTACCTTTATTACTGAGTTTCCAAAGCCAACTACCTGTGAATCATTAACTACCATGGAACATAACACATTAGTATCAAGAATTCAAGCTCAAAATGTTGTACTTTCATAAAATTAAAACATAATTATCCACTTGAATGCACATTTTCATTTATCTCAACATTTTCACCCAAAGCACTCCACTCCAACCATCATTCAACACCAAATCTCACAACAATCTTGACAAAAGATTAAAAAAAAATTTACACCTTCGCAGATTCAAGAAAACATGATTCATCACTCAAAGACCACAAAGTTGCAAATTTCATGCACGCACGACACATTCACACACATAACTCATGTCACTGGAAACCACATCATAGAAAAACACACGGGTCCATAGTGCATTCCTAATAGGAAGGATATTGGTGCATTGTGCACTACACCAAGGGTCCTATGCTTTCCATCAGTTTCCTGCACCATTGACCTGACACCGGCTAATAGAAGAAACTCCAGTTCACAACAAACACAACAAAAAAGTGAAACTCAAGACTCAAGGAACTAAACACAAGGTTACATCGTGAGCAGACATAGTGCCTAGTGTATGAACCTAGGCTCTGATACCATGTTCTAACGCCTCGTCGTGTGAACCCCAAAGGACAACTAAACAATAATTACCACACAAATTATTTTTTTTCAATAAATTTAAACATACATGAGATGCACATTGATTCATAAGTCATAAAACTCAATTAAACAAATCCAGAAACACTTACGACCCTTGGGGTACACAAGGAGTCATTACGAAACTTAAATCCATACAACATCGATAACGAATGAAATCCAAAGATATAATCCTAAAAATAGTAAAAATTTACGAATGTAACACATACATGACAAAACATTAATAAGAAACCATCCACGTACGTCAATACATCATATACATGATTAACTCAAAACTCATAATGATGAACTCTCTGTCATCATATAAACTCAAGGGACATACTAGCACAGATACAACATATTGTTTAACATCTTCCCTGGATCAATATTTACACAACGTTTATCAAGGATAGAATAATACATTGCATCCATTTCAATCACAATACAATGTTCAAGAATTACAAAGATACGAAATTGTTCCCCAACATGTACAGGATCCAGATAACAAGATAGAATGATACAACTAAGCATTAGAATACAAACTATCATACCTAGCTCCAAGACGAATACACTCAAGAGTTGCCGCAACTGGTACCAATCTGCACCTCTCGATTCTCGGCTAGCGACTCAATGGGGTGCTTAGCACATTCCACCTGACCATGTGAGTCTGTAGACCCACCCCCCGTGCTAGGAGCTAGAAAGAAAGAGACCACAACTAAGAATGTCCAAAAAAGGAACCACAACATCATACAAAATATCATATGAACCATAACTCCATAAGAAACAACAAAATATTTCATAGATCATAAACGACAACAACCAAGATCTAATCATAGTATACACTAGACCATAAAAACACATCATAGATAAATCAAAAGCAACAATCATGATCACTTGCAAAGTAAATCCAAGACCAGAATCATAACACACTTCCAAAGGCAACCAATGAAACAAAACATAAGGGAAACTAGTGGAGAGTGTCATCGCATAGTCCTACATGGGTTATCCTATGCTCTTCCTCCAAGCACCGGTTGTACCAGGTTGCTTGAGGTGTCATCCCCTATTTATGGTTATCCTAGCCCTTCCTCCTACTTGAGGCGCCGGCCCCATAGGGTGACTCATGCAGAGCCGTTAACCTCTCATGAAAATGAGGTAATGACTTTCCCAACCATGGTCTTCTCAGTCTTTCAATAGTCTGTGATAGCCCTAATGGATAGACAAGGTATCCAAGATTATCTTATTATTTTATGACTACCAAATCCCCTAAATTCAATTATTAGGTTTTCACTTGTTAAGCTAACTCTTACATGGGTTATCTTGTGCTCTTCCTCTTATTTGAGGCATTGGCCCCCACGAATAGCCACTCTCCCTAGAGACACAAAACATAAACCAAAATCCAAGGGTTGTACTACATAAAATGAACATTAGATCTCAATAGAGAAATATGTGAGGCGTTACCCATCTCGCTATAAACACATAATCAGAGTCTCAACAATTGTCGTACAACCCTTTCAAAATCATGATACCACAACACTTGCCTCATCAAGCGCACATAAAGAGAGAATATCAACTGTCAATCATCTCAAGCCTCTAGAAGCCAAAAGAATGACAACCCACATACGAGGGTAAAATGAAGCAACAAGATTTTTTTTTTCAATAATTGCCACACAAGGACAAAATTTCTCTTAAATCTGAAATTAACTCAGAAAAGCCACAAAAAGTAAGTTTCATCAAATCCCATCCACAAATCAATCAACCCTAAAACATAAATACAATCCACATATCAACAATGGTGTCACCTCAAAAAGGTATTCACAAAAGAAAATCAACATTTAATTCAACAATAATCACTCAATATCCAAAAGCCACCAACTAGGCATTCCTCGGGAGACCTCAATTTTCTCCTCACAAGAACCCCTTACAGTGGCACGCAAATCACCTTCATAAAATTAGCAACATGGCAATGAAAACAATTATCGATTCATATCCTCAATTAAAATAATCCAACCAACTCACCAACAAAACAATTACAATCTCAAGGTTCTAAATAACTGTCCATATAAGAACCTCATTTATTAGAAACTCGGATTGTCATAAAGCTATCCACTAACTAACAATCCAAGTGAAATAATTAAGAAGGAAATCTCAATTCAAAGAACAATTTATTTCATTTATTCAAGCTTATAAGACTCCCAAGTTTAAGTCATATAGAGTATACTACAATAATTAACCATTCAAAAAAACAACCAACTGGGCATCCAAGGGAGACCTTTATTTTCTCCTCACAAGATGCCTAGTCACTAAATACCCACAAACTCACAATCAAATCAACCATGTAGTATTTCATACAAGCATTTATGCAAGAAAATTCTACAACAATCTTCTTGTAGGAACATATCAAGGAAGATAGTAGTTCCATTATAATAGTAATCTAGTATAAGCATGGAAGAGAAATGCACAATATTAAATTAAGATGGCAAAACCTACTCTTAATCTTTATACTATATTTACCTTATAACAATATGTTAAATTACCATTTAAAAAGGGTTTCGATTTAATCTTGTCTATCATTCTATGGTCTTATAATGAATACATTACTCAATATCAAGAATTTATAAGGATATTCTAAATGAAAATGAATACCCTTATAACAAGAATTGAGTTTTTCATGTAAGTCGTCTTCTGATTATCTATCGAAGTAATTAGATCATTTATTTCACCCATTATTCTATTACTATATCAATGGATGCATTTTGTCTTATAAGCGCAAGTTCATGTTGACGATCTAACTCCTTGTTTCAAGAGAGTTCAAGAGTATGCTAGTTCATATATAACTCTATTTTATTTCAATTCCATTTCTTTGTCATTCTTTTAATTAAATTTCCAAAATACTAAAGGACATTATCAAATAACTCGCAATGCAGGTATATTCTTTCTAAAATCCACTATATATTTATGCATGTACGTGCTCATATATATATATTAAATAGAATATAGCTTTCAAAATAAAAAATGTTTTTACGTGCATATTCTGTCATACTATATTGATTACAACAAAAGAGAAAATATGGATTGTATCGTATGGCTACCAATACAAGGTTAAAAATTAAGATTTTAAAGCACATAACACGTTCTTAGATATACTCAAGCTAAATAAAAATCATACTTTCAATACAGGGCAGGAAAGACAACCTATGAAAACAAGATATCTATTTAACATATAGAAGAAATTGGGTTAGCAAATGAAGACAACAGAGACGGGTTGACAATGAAATCAAAAGATTACTTAAACCTTTAAACTTCCTATTATGCTCAAGCTCGCGGCTGAGACAGGTTGACAATGAAATCAGATAGATTATTTAAACCTTTACAACATTCTATTTTCAAGTGATGCAGATGTGACAAGTTGCCTACACAATTCAGAAACATATTTAAGCTTCTACAGTCTTCACAATACATGGCGCCATATGGTATGTTGAAAAGGGAGAAATATAACTCAAAGTTCAAATATATAAGCAAGTATTGAACTTTGATTTTAGAGAATAGTAACATTGACAGATTACAAGCCACGCACATGCAGGAGTCATGGCTATATAAGCGTCAGAATATTCAGCATGACTGGTGGAAACCACAGTTTATGGAACTCTAATTAAGAAAGAAGAGACTACTAAAATGTGAAGGACTCATTCTCAATGAATTTACAGTGCCAGCCTCATAGAAATCTAAGGCTTACATATGCTTTGCCCTCTATACCCACAGAGAATCAAATCAATCGCTACGAATATATGAGTTATAGATTTAAAGACAAACTAGTTAGATGCTTTGGGGAAGATACTTCTGAAATACATAAGTTTATTTGGGTTTGGATTGAAATAGTTGTTGAAACTTCATCAAGTAAGAGACAAAGCTTAAATATGAACAAAGATCTAGCTTACTCTACTCCGAATTTAATTTCCTAGTATATTGTAAACTACAGAATCTTGATAAACCTCATAGGATCAACGACTCTAGGAAAAATCATCTCCAAAGAGTAGTTTTCCCAACACACAATAATACTAGAGACGTGCAGTTTTCCTCCTCTGTAATACCTAGAACTATTATTCAAGCAAGAACAGTGTATGAAACAAATACCTGGCTTCTTTTGTTATCTACAACGAGAATTTTGATGCTAAGATCTCCTAATCCCACTCAACTCCAAACCTTGCCACGTGCTTAACAGGATTCCCATCCAAAGGAATTCCCCAAACCCAGAGGAAAAATACAAGAATTCCCCACCTTCTCTAATCCTTCCTCTTGTACCAAAGCATCTTAATCTCTTCAGACTCCCCCAAACTAGCATTGTATTCTTTTTTTTATCCCCCTTCCGTTCTCCCTCCATAAAAACAATCGAAAATCCAATTCCTTGTAAGAAGGATTTTTCTTTTCTTTTTTTTTAACACAAAAATCAATAAAAATAACAAATTTCCCATTCACTTTCATCTTTGAGTCGTGCATGAGCACGTTTTTATCTTTTTATCTTTTCTTTCCTTTTTATTATTTTCTTTCCAACTTTTCTTGTTTTAAACACTTCAGCTTCCTATCTCCTTAACCATTTCAATTTCTTATTAAAAAAAAATTATTTTCATCTTTATTAAATTAAAAATCACATTATTTTTCTATATATGATAATTATCCCCCACAAGATAATCTTTTATAAGGTAAAATTAATTTAATAATTTAAAACTAACGTGTAAATATTATTTCACAATATTGACTTGTTAATTACAATTTTACTTCTAATTCTATTTTAATTACTTCATCAATATTTTTAATATAATAATTTATTTAATTCATCCCTAAATGACAACATTTCCACCAATGAATTTCAATTAACTCGCTTAACAAAGCCATTGAGATCTGACATTAACCACATGAACTGACTAAATAACCAACAAGATCACAAAACGCACTTACACAAATATCCAGGAGGGCCACAACAGATGGGGCACTACAAAAATTCATTTTTTTTACCATACCATGCACATGTACGTCATCCATATTTTGACCTAAATAATCATATATTTTTAAATCCTTTTGGGAAAATATTTGTAACTCACTAAAGCATGCTTTCCATATTTCTTTGTAATTTTTTATTGAATTTGTTTTGTTAAATTTTTAGTTTACATATTTGGTGTTTTAAAAAAAATTATGTATGTCACGCATAAGATGACCTAAACTGATGATGTTTTGAAAAAAAATTAAATTAAAAATAATTTTTTGAAGTACGCTTTCATGCAATCCATTCATGAAAACATTATGTTGATAAAAAGTTATTAAAATACTAACAAGCCATGATAATTCAAGTTTATGGACCTGTTTAATCATAAATTAAATGAAAAATAAATAAAAAAATCCAATTGTAAAAAAAAAATACATATTTGGAATCTACACTATCTAATCTATAATGGGTTTTAATTTCGTCAAAAATTTCTAAGAAAAAAAAGTCTTCAAACGTATGCCCAAAGTCGCTATTTTTTTGTGACATATCTAGGACCTTCAACTTGCAAGTCAAACCAATTGAAGGGCCTAGGTTCGGATCCCCAAACCTTTTTCTTGAACCTATCAACAAAATGAAAACCCGACCTACATTTCAAATTTGAAGAAACATGATCCTGCTTACTAAAGGTGATCTCGTTTTCTTTATTAACTGGATCCTATTTAGTAAACGGGATCTTGTTTCCCATTTTACCATTGAAAATGGAATGGGATCCTGTTTAATAAATAGGATTCTATTTATTGGCAGATCCCATTTAATAAACGGGATCCCGAATTATATAATTTGAGGTCACATTTACTAAATAGGATCCCGATTTATATAAATCGGGATCTTGTTTCTTAAACAGGATCTCGAGTTATTTTTTACCGTTTCTTTTAATTTTATTGTCAAAAAAGGGGCATCTTAGGTCTGAGAATTATTTTGTACATCCAACTGTGACATATTCCCTATTTTCTATCACCTTTTTTTCTTTTTGCTCTTCAAGTTGGGATTTTTTTCAATTTTGAAAGGAGGCATCATTGGGATGTTGGTACAAAGGAATTTTGTTCAATTGCTACTTGTTTTCAAAGGAGGAAGAGGAATTTATTTAATTGCTACTTGTTTGAAGGAGGAAGATAAAATTTGTTGAATTTCTATTTGTTTTCAACAAAGGAAGATGAATTTTATTTATTTCCTATTTGTTTGAAGGATGAAGATAAATTTTGTTGAATTGTTAATTTTTTTCAAATGAGGATGAGATTTTTTTCTCAATTGAGCTACTTGTCTGAAGGAGGAAGAGAAATTTTGTGCAATTGCTACTTGTTTGAAGGAGGAAGAGGAATTTTTTTTTATTACTACTTGTTTGAAGGAGGAAGAGGAATTTTGTTCAATTACTACTTGTTTGAAGGAGGAAGAGGAAATTTGTTCAATTGCTACTTTTTTGAAGGAGGAAGAGGAATTTTGTGAAAAAATGCTACTTGTTTGAAGGATGAACAAAGAAGGAAGACTCTCAAGTTTTTGACATTCATTTGTGTATACTTCAAAAAAATTCAATCATGGGATCACAATGTCAAAATAAGAGGAAAGATAGGAAGATAATGACCCTTGAAGAAATTCAAGCAAAGAGAGAGAAGGAGAAACAAAGAGAAAGAGAAAGAAGAATGAGAATTCAATCAATGAATGATGGTGAAGCATCCAATTCCATAACTATTGAAGATAAAAACATTGAGGAGACCATGGATGTAGACGATGCAAACTTGAAAAAGGTGAATGTGGAAACTAATATGAATATACAAACTACTCTTGGTATGTCTTCAAATATCCCTTTAAATGCTATGGAGAATGTTTCAATAGGCACAAGTCTAGGTACATCTTAAAATCCACCTTTGATCCTCATGGAAATGGTGTTTCTTAGAGATTTAAAAAATGTTGGATATAACAATGTCGACATTGATAATATTTGTAGAGTTTAAGGTTTGAGTCAAATTGTTGTTGAAAATGAAAATGAAAATCCTTCTATTGAAAATGAAAATGAAAACCGTTTTGTTGTTGAAAATGAAAATGAAAATATTTTTAATGAAAATGAAAATGAAAACCGTTTTTTTATTGAAAATGAAAATGAAAATCCTTTTATTGAACCTGAAAATGAAAATCGTTTTGTTGATGAAAATGAAAATAGTTTTGAAGTTGAAAATGAAAATGAATTTCTAAGAAGTGATGTAGAAAATGAATATATATTTTTTAAATTGAAAGTGATGTTTTTGATAATATTCCTTGTAATGTTTCTTGGAGAAAAATAAGAACATATGCTAATAGATTATAAAATCAATTATTTTATCATAAAAAAATTTCAGTTCAATGTCAACTAATGATGCAATTGATGAGAATGCGGAAAATGAGAAAAGTAATGAAAAAGTTAGGGATTTTTGTTAAACAAAGAAGAAAATATCAATTAGTAAAACATGCTATGTCTACTATTGCTAGTGTCATTCAGTCTATTGGAAAAATTAGTCAATCTAAAGATAAGAATGCAATAAGAAGAGCTATAACAACTATTATAGTTAATAAATCAACTTTAATGGTAAGAAATATTAGTAAATTTTTAAATATACATCCTAAAAAATTGCTAAGATTAGAAAAAAGAAGAGAAAGTATAGAAAAAGATCCAATTAACCAATGTTGGAGTTTTAGTGGTTGGTTCTCAAGGTCTGACATGAAATTGAATGTTGAAATTAAATCTTTGATTGAAAAATATTGGCATGATAATACTAGGGTATCATCTAATGCTAGAGATCTTTTAAAATTAAAAGTGGGGTCCAAAGTTTGTGATCCTCATCCAAAACACCTATTAGATACAAAACAAACTGAATTTTATAGAAAATTTTATGGTGATTTAGTGTTACCTAGTAATATTAAAATAAGTCAAAGGTCTTTTGAAACTTATAAATCTTGCTATGTAAAAATTAATAAGCAACAAATATCTTGTTGTTGTAAAACACATGATCAATTTCATTATTTTTATGATATTTTTTGATATATACGTTGTACTTTTCATACTAACATGATTATGCAGGAATGTGGTATTAATATGTGTGGACACTGATTTTGGGTGTCCAAGGTTGCTCTAACTCTTCTAGGTTTCTCACCTAAAAGGAGAGAAATGGACCCAAAATGCTAATTTATTCACTCAAGATTAATGTAAAATGGATGCAATGTATCTAAATATGATGTCCTAATGCAATAAACTGAAAAAGAAAGGTGATTATTGATGCAAAACCTAAAAAATGCAAAGTGTTGGAAAACATAGTGATGTATGCAAAAACACCTAAGAATGCAAGTAAATGATGAAAGAATTAAACAAAACTAGAGAGTTACACCTGGAACCTAAATTCTCATGCAGATGGGCTCTAGAACCCTATAGAGTTGACTAGAAATGTTGACTGGGACACTTACACCAAGCTTGGTGACTTAGTCCAATTTTGGGGAAAATCTGCCATAACAGGAATCTACCAAATGGGTACTCATAATTGTGAAAATCAATTTATAGGCCTGGTAGTGAGACTAATTCACCACATATGGTGATTTAGTTCACCTGGGAATTTCTAGAATTTTGGGATGGGATTTTGTAGCGTTTAGTCAACTCTTCCTTCTTTGACAGGTGTCCAAATCTGAATCTGCAAAAAATGGGATGAAATTGGTCTCCAAGCTTCAATTAGGGCTCTCTTGACTTTGATGACTTTGATGGATTGAAAACAACTTTTAGACACTTTCCTCTTTGACAAATCTGCATACACGGTCTGCAAGCACACATACAAAGAGGGGGAAAAGGTTAAGGTTTAGAGTATAGGGGTTTTCCTTGGTCAAACCCCACTTTGGTAATCAAACCCTAGATAATGAAACAAAATGAGAGGAGAATAATAAATAAACAACATGCAATGTCATAAACTTACCAAACCCTTGATGTGTAAATCTGAAGATATGCAATGAAGTGCTCCAATGGATGATTTGATTATGCTTAGAGTACTTGAATGCTTGATAATTGCTTGAATGATTAGATGAATGAACGCTTGAATGAATGGGGGGTTAAAAGTAAAGGTAAAACTCTTATTTATACTTTATTTTCCATTATTTCCCAAAAATAACACATCACAGGCTGGCCTCAAGGGTAAGAGAATAAAATCCCACCAAGAAATTAAAATAATTCTGATTTTTGTGCCTAGTGGGACTAAGTCACCCCAAGTGGCGACTTGGTCCCACTAGGTAAATTCCATTGGATGTTGGAAATTAAAGTGCATTAAATAAGCTTTAATGGGAATATCCTCAAAAATACACTTAAGTAGGGTCGAAAAGTGCATTAAGGGGTCATTTAAACATAAGAAGGTTTGAATTATTGATGACAAGTCTAGAAAAGTGTGAGAATTTGTTACAACTCTTTACAACACTTTGAAATAAGACTTGGTAAGTTATAAAAAGGAGATGTTTAAGTGAATTATAATGAAAGGGTCCTAGATAAGTGTGAAAGTGGGTTACAACACTTCACAACACTTTTACAAGACAACCTAGAATTCTTAATGATTCTCAAGGGTCTAAGACCTAATGTGAACATGTTGACCACATTACAACATTAAATCTAGGAAAAATCAAGACAAAGTCCATAAGAAAGACTCAAGTGAGCATAAAAATGTTAACTATACATTTTTTGGTGACACATTAACCCCCACTTTAGTGAGAGCTTGAACTTGATTCAAACTCACACTAAAGTAGCCCAACATGCACAATGAGAGGGATCCAAATACACTCATGTCGATAAGATGAGACAAAAATAATCAAGAGGGATGATCAAGCCCCCAAGATGAAGATCACATGGCAATCCAAACATAAACACAAAGAAACACACGTGAAAATGATGAAAAGGAATGAAAGAAAGCTTTGATCATTTTTACAGCCTGTTGTGGATTAGATCGAGGTTGTTTTTTTGGAAAAATAAATGTGCACTCACTCTGGGGTGATAGAACTCATGGTTTTCCGTCGGGTGAGAAGGCCCATGTATACTCACTCTGGGGCCACGAAACTTGTAGTTGTCTGCGAGGTGAGAAATCCACAAAAAAATCAATCTGGGGCCACGGAACTTCTAGTTGTCTACAGGGTGAGAAATCCACAAGGTGGCTATGGGGAAAATTCATGCCTTGGAATGGGCTTCCCGCTCAACCATATCAAATTTATACCTCCTAATAACTTTAATAAGGCGCCACAAAGAACAATGTCATTTCATCCTTCATGAGACAAGAAAAGATTTATTTGCTTAAAACTCATGAACAAATGCAATGGCACCACATGCATGCAAGTTGTGTTATGCAAGGTGGCCATATAAATGTAAAATGAAACATGCAAAATAATGTTTAAATGAGTCTTGTTTAATTTATGTGAGGTCTATAACTTAGGTAACATTGTGTCTAATGTCTCCAAGAGAGGACTAGTCAAAGAATAGAATATTTGCAACTTAGGGGATGTAGTGTATTGCATCAGGCCATCAAGAGGAATGTAATATGATGAGATAGATCATGCTCATGAAAGACATCACACCCAATGTCATCCACAAAGTGACAAGAACATCATATAAAGTAACAAGGTTGCATTAAGAACCAAGAAAAAAGAAAAAAAATGCAAAATAAATTATGCCAATGTATGTCCCCACTTTAAAGGAATTGCTACACACCATTCTGTGAGCAATTACTTTAAAGTACCAAATGAAAAATGCAAAAAGAAACAAGACATGAGAGTTGACTTGGAAATCCCCTATGCCAATTCATACATTTCTGAGTAACAATGCATCATGTGATGGAAAAAAGGAACAAAAGAAAGAGGGGTTGCCCCCAAAAAAGGAACACACCAAACACATAAGGGATCTATGGATTTTGGGTCAGTATGTTTGTTGCTGCAATGTTTTGTTTAAAGAGCTCAAAATTGTCAACATTCCCCAAATACACATAGAACTAGAAGAATGACACAAAGAGAGCAAAAAAAAAAGAAATATCTGCTTGGGTCAACATGGAAGAGACATAGGATGTTTTGACACTTTGCATCTCCCCCAAAGGAAAACACAAGAAAAAAATACAAAGGAGAAAGAAAATGAAAAATATTTTAGGTCAACATGAGAGAGACATTGCAGTCTTAGTGTCTTGCATCATCCACAAAAGGAAAACACAAGCCAAAAAGAAAAATACAAATGAAAAAAATAAAAGGAGGTCTTTTGGGTCAACATGAAAGAGACATAGGGTGTCTCAACACTTAGCTTCATCCCCAAAAGGAAAACACAAAAGTGAAAAAGAAGATAAAAAGACCTAGTGGGTCAACATGGAAGAGACATAGGGTGCCTCAACGTTTTGTGTCATCCCCAAAAGGAAAACACAAAACAAAGGAAAAAGGAAAAAATAATGTATGACTGATAGAAGAATGAAGGTACAAATAGAGGAATGTCACAAAGAGAGGAGAACACCAAATGTCACGTTACAGGGGAACACAATATGCACATACAAAAGAAAAGAAAAATATTAGTAATGCAAATGCAAGGCAACCATCTAACAAGTCATCCACCTATCGATCTCAATCAATATAAGCATAAGGTGAATAACATGACCAAGGGACAATGACAAGTGCATTACTAGGATGTAAGACTAACAACTCCTTTCCCCCATCGAGTGCAAGGTAAGAATGAGCCGAGGTAGGTGGTGGGAAAGCTCATGTAATAGTGAGAATGGAAGATTCTACAACTATTGCATGATGAGGTATGGGAAAGATGGTTTATGGATTGATCCGATAGCAATTATCACCATCAAAATGATACTTGCTCAGTATTTCTTTCAATTGGAAACACTCATCACTTCTATGTCCAAGAACGTGATGATATGCACAATATGGAACATTAGCATCTTTAGGATAGATTACAAACCTATTCATAGGTGGTAATAAAATGAGTTCTTTGTTTAGAAGGATTTGTAATTTCCTTTCACATTCAGGTGGTGGATCGAGAGGAAACTTTAGTTTTTTCAACTTGTAAGGTCATTTGCATTTAATAGATTCACCTTTTTCATGGATTGAAGGAGGAAGAGGACCCATGGGGATCCTATCATCCTTGTAATTGGTATCATGTGAGGGTTTTTCAAGAGGAAGAAGGACACTTGTATCGAGAGGGGAATCAAAGATCACTGTTCCATCATCACGAAGTTTCCAATACTCTAGAGGAGGCTTGCTATCATGAGGAGGATCTTGATAGCCTAACCCTATTATGTTTTTATTTGTTGGTTTTTGTTCTAAAAGTTGATGAATGTTATGTTCAGTTGTTGTATCACATCCTTGTTTGCTTAATATTGTAAAACCTTTGCCACAAGTTTCTTCAAGGTTGATTGGTTTGTTCATAACTTTGTTATCATAGAATGGTTGAGGAGTTGCTTGGTTAGAGGAACTAGGTCCACCTGTTGGAGGGAACTTAGTTCCTTCATTTTTTTTAGGATGTAAGTAGCCAAACATATCAGGAGGTGAGACCGTAGGAAGTCCTTGTTGTTTCATGGAGGGATAAAAGGATGCATTGGCTTCAAGGTTATCAAGGCATTCGTTTAGGAACTTGTTCATGCTATCATCATCTTCTCCAATGATGTTAACAACATGAAGAGTTGAAGGAGCATGAGGAAACTCAAGGTCATTAGGACCAGTTCCAAAGGCATAATTTGACATGTCCACTAAAGATTTTAATGACATCCAAAACTTGTTAAAGCAAAAAGCCATGATGCTAATGAATGAAAGAAAACTAAACGCAAGAAAAATAGTAAATCTGAAAACTATGACAAAATGTAATAATAGAAAACTAAAATGTAGAAAATGTGCAAAAAATACTAGAAATTATAGTGCAAAATGTGTAGGACTAAGTCACCTAGTGTGGTAAATTAGTCCCAGTGAGGATTTTTTTGTGATTTTTCAGAAATTTTGAATGCAATTTGATGTTTTATAGATGCACAGATGTAGCTACAGTATGAAAATGCCGAATTTTGTCTTTTTTCAATGAAATATGATTCAAAAATGCAAGCTATATGAGCTTTTTCACTAATGCAATTTTTAATACCCTAGGATGCAATTTAAACAATGCAAAATCTAATACAATGTTGATGAAGGTAAACTTAGGATGCAAATTCACTTGAAATAAGAAAGGAAATGCTCAAAAGTTAGGTTCACCAAAATGTGGACACTAATTTTAGGTGTCCAAGGTTGCCCTAACTCTTCTATGTTTTTTACCTAAAAGGAGAGAAATGGACTCAAAATGCTAATTTCTACATTCAAGATTAATGTAAAATGTATGCAATGTATCTAAATATGATGTCCTAATGCAATAAGGTAAAAAATAAAGGTGATTATTGATGCAAAACCTAAGAAATGCAAAGTGTTCGAAAACATAGTCATGTATGAAAAAACACCTAAGAATGCAAGTAAATGATGAAAGAATTAAAAAAAACTAGAGAGGTGCACCTAGTCTCTGGAATCCTACAAAGTTGGGAGGAAATTTTGACTGGGACACTTACACCAAGCTGGGCAACTTAGTCCAGCTTCGAGGAAAATCTACCGGAACAAGAATTCACCAATTGGGTACTCATAAATGTGAAAATCAATTTTCATGCCTAGCAGTGGAACTAATTCGCCACAGATGGCAACTTAGTCCACCTAGGAATTTCTGGAATTTCAGGACAGGATTTTGTAGCTTTTAGTCTTCTCTTCCTTATTTGACAGGTGTTTGGATCTAAATCTACAAAAAATAGAATGAAATTGGTATCCAAGCTTCAATTAGGGATTTTTTGATTTTGATGAATTTGACGGATTAAAAACACCTTTTTGACACTTTCCTCTTTGACAAATCTGCATACAAGGTCTGGAAGTACACATACAAGAGGGGAAAAAGGTTTAAGGGCTAGAGTATAGGGGTTTGCCTTGATCAAACCCCACATTGGTAATCAAACCCTAGATAATAAAATGAAATGATAAGAGAATGATAAATAAACAACATGCAATTTCATAAACTTACCAAACCCTTGATGTGTAAATCTGAAGATATGCAATGAAGTGCTCCAATGGATGACTTGATTATGCTTAGAGTGCTTGAATGCTTGATAATTACTTGAATGATTAAATGAATGAATGCTTGAATGAATGGGGGGTTAAAATGAGAGGAAAAACCCTTATTTATACTTTATTTCCCATTATTTCCCAAAAATAACACATCATAGTCCAACCTCAAAAGTAAGAGAATAAAATCCCGCCAAGAAATTAAAATTATTTTTATTTTAGTTCCCAGTGGGACTAAGTCACCCCAGGTGGCAACTTGGTCCCACTAGGGAAATTTCATTGGGTGTTGGAAATTAAAGTGCATTAAATAAGGTTTAACAAGAATATCAAAAATACAATTAAGTAGGGTCAGAAAGTGCATTAAGGGGTCATTTAAACATAAGAAAGGGTTGAATTATTGATGACACTAGTCTAGAAAAGTGTGAGAGTTTGTTACAACTCTTTACAACACTTTGAAATAAGACTTGGTAACTGATAAAAAGGAGATGTTTAAGTGAATTATAATGAAAGGGTCCTAGAAAAGTGTGAAAGTGGGTTACAACACTTTTACAAGACAACCTAGAATTCTTAATGATTCTCAAGGGTCCAAGACCTAATGTGAATGTGTTGGCCACATTACAACATTAAATCTAGGAAAAATCAGGCGAAAGTCCATAAGAAAGACTCAAGTGAGCGTAAAAATGTCAACTATACATTTTTTGGTGACACAATATGCCACCTATAAAAATAAGGGAGTTTATATCAAGTTTGTTTTATGAAAGATCTAATGGAAAATTATTTTAAGTTTTTGTATTTCTAGACAATGCACTAGTTGTGGAAATATTTCATTCTTAAGAGTTTACATGCATGAAAGTGTTAATAATGATTTTGGAAAACAATTAGTGGATGTTAAAAGATTTAAGAATGTTAAGTATTCTCTAAAAGATGAAAAAAATGGAAAGCATTGTGATTTAGTTACAAAAAAGGTTAGTGTACAAACATTCATATTAGAATTTAATAATAATATTGTACCAAAATATGTCATGCACTCTCAACATGCTTGATGGCTTGATGGCCAATTTTGCGCATGTAGAAACACATTTTCAGTTGGTAGTATACTATCAATGGTTGATTTTGCAAAAAACTATACTCTAGCTCTGTAAGAGGAAATTCAATCACATTATTATAATTTAGTGCAAGTAGCTATTTTTTTCATATTGTTTATAGACATGCAGATGATAGCACAAAGGATGATATAATTTTTTTGAGGGAGTATCATTTCTATTTGAGTGAAAACCAGTTACACTCGTCAGAGTTTGTTCAATACTATTTCAATATATTTCATAGAAATTTAAGAGAAAGATGAATTCAGATGACAAAACACCTCATATGGTTAGATAATTGTATAGGATAGTTCAAGAATGCTCAAATGTTCTATTCATTAAGTAGGGTTCACAAGGAACTTAATTTCCAACATATGTGGAGTTTTTTTTAAGTTGGGCATGGTAAAGGAGAACATGATTGAGCCGGTGTGTGTGTTAAAAAAATTCTTGCTAGAGAGAAATTGAAATTTGAGGATGTAGTAAAGTTTAAATATGCATGTGGGATTATGGATTGGTGCAATATAATATTATCTATACCTAGTTCGAGTGATTACTCTATAGTTCACCAATTCTTTTGGTTGGTTGAAGAAGAGAACATTCTACCTAGACTTGATTGTGAGACATTCAATGGATCTACTAAATGCCATTCATTTAATAGTTTGAATGCAAGCACATGGACTATCTGGACAAGGGAGCTTGCATGCTTTTTTTGGTTTTGTATCTTAGGAGATTGGGAAGCACATGAAAATACAGAATGAGTTGAATATTGGAAGAAAATATCATTGACACCTGCACAAGCACACAATCAATATGAAACAACAATTGAAGACAATGAACAAGTGTTTACATCAGAAGACTATGACAATGTTTCAGACCTTGTACAAGAAGGTAATTTAATTCAATTTATTTCAGTTTATTACTATTTTGTAATACTAAATTATTTATTTATATACATATGAATGGATGTATGTAGATTGGTCAAATTATATGGGCATGCACAAGTTATTAAATCAAATTTTGTTTGCAGGACATGTGTATGTTGATGTTGCACCTGAGGGGAATGAAGAGGAAATGAAATATTGGTTGCCTCGTTTTGTGGAGACTAAACATAATTTAATAGAACATCGAGAAGATGATGATGGATATCATTATCCAATAGGTATGGTGATCCCCTTAAGACATCCCCTTACGGAAATTTTGATAACAAGTTTTTGATCCCCTTAAGAAAATTCTGATAACAAGTTTTTGATCCCCTTAAGAAAAACTTTAGAACTTCTTTGATACCCTTAAGAAAATTTTAAGAATTTATTTGATGATGGTTATCATGTTTTCCAATAGGATCGGTGGTGGTTGTTTGCACTTGGCTATGAAAATACTTGATAAGGAAGAATAGTCTACCTATATTCGAAGATTATGAAACACATAAAAATATTATACACTATTCACATTTGGTGGTGGAAACAAATATAAAACTAGACCAGTATCATGGAAGAACTGCAAATAAAGTGCTATGGACAGTTTCTATGGAAGAGCATGAGACAATCATAGATGTGTTGCAAAAAGAGAGGATGCAGATGGTACAATGGAATAAGTAAATACATGTAAATATAGTTTTAGTTTTATATTTTCCTTTTAAATAGAGTAAATACATGTTTTGATATTACTCAAGTGTGTTATTATTTGGAATTGATTTAAATTTTCCTTTTATAGATCCTTAAGCCATCATCACAAAAAGGAGAGTCCATGCAGATTCAACCTAGACAATATGGAATACTTGATAAAAATAGGTAATTATTAGTTAAATAATATTTAAATACATTTTTTAATTATATATTGATATTTCTTGTACATTAATAGTTAAAATTTATTTATTATCCTTTTTTGTATCCTTAAGCCATCATCACATTGATCTCATACTTTGAAACAAAAAAGAAAGGATGTAGATTCAACCTACACACATGTGTGGAATACTTTTAAATATAGGTACTTAAGTTGTGTACATATATAGATAGTTTTATATAAATTAAAATATGTATTTTTTGATTATTTCATTTATATTGCTTGTACCATTTTGATATTAGGATGTGTGAAGACCTACTACATTCGGACACTGAAATATTTTTTTTAACTAAATCTTCACTTTCAGCCACCTATAGCAGCTAAACCGTGAGGAATTTGAAGATGATGCAAACTAGAGTTTCGTGAAATTTTGTCTATAGATT
>VDFB02281492.1:987935567-988055049 GCA_007258455.2 Sequoia sempervirens
ATAATGATGGTAAGGGGGATAAGATGGATTAAAAGATGGAGAGGGATATGTATTTTATGCAAATTATTGGATAAGAGGTATGGAAGGATGAAACATAGATGTTGGATATTAGATGGATTTATGGAAGATATGTGGATGATTGGATGGGAATGTTGGCAAGATCAACATTGACACATGCCTTGAAGGGTGGTGGAATTGTGGAAGAGAAGTGGATTTTGAATTTTGAGGTTTATATGGAGGAGTGGGTGTAGATTTTGGGACATAAGGACCCAAAATGGATGGAGGTGATGAAGGATTATTAAATGGGGTGAAAGAATTAGTATTGGATGAAGCTTTTGGAGTAGCAAGTTTGGATGCCAATTTTAATTTTTCTTTGGGATGTATTGAATCTATGAGTATTTTTGGAATCCACATGGTTTTTGACTTTTATTTTTGCTTCATGGGTCTTTGTGGCCTTTATGATTTTTTATTTTGGACCATATTTTTCTTTGATTTTACATGTATTTTTTATGGGACATGTTGATCCTTTTATTTTTATGGATTTTTGGCTTTATGAATTTTAGATTTGACATATGAATTGCTTCCAAGAGAAATGGGATTGGTTGATGGATATGAAGGATGCAGATGAATTATGGATGGATTGGTGTAAGTGGTATGTTGGAATGATTTCAAGGGTGTGTGCCTTTGTTGATCTTGATTGTGGATATGAGGTGATGGATAGAGAGGATAATGGTATTTTGGAATAGGAATGTTAGGTGTGGAATATAAGGACACAAGATGGATGGGGGGGATGAAGGAATTTTTTTTGGGATATAGGGACCCAAAATAGGTGGAAGGGATGAGAGATTGGGATTTGGAACATAAGGTCCCAAGATAGATTTGGAGGATGGGGAATGTGGATATTTGGATTTAGATGGAGGGATTTTGGATTTAGGAAGGGTGGAGGGAGTACCAACATCTAGAGCTTGATATCCAACACAATGATATTTTGGATTTTCTTTGATATTAAGGGGTTCTAAAATTCCATGCTCATGAAGGCCTAACCCTTTTCCTTGATAATGCATGGCTTGGAAAATCCTTTTATCAATGGGATAATTATTATTTTGGAAGGAAGATGTGAGTCCATTTTGAGGGGGATATGTTATGGAAGGAATTATAGGCTCTTGGAGTAAGCCAACATGGATGAATGTGGAGAACCCAATTTATAAGTAGGGTGTTCATGGGTAGCTTGCCTAGGGGTGATGGAATCTTGTGGGGGATTAGGATCATGAGATGGAGATGAAGGGGTTCTTTTATCTTAACTTTGCGAGGGATCATGTAATGGTGTGAAAGGGGTGTATTGATTATGGAAGGGGAGAGGATCATTAGATTGGGTGGAGGGTTTTCTTTGATCTTGATTTAGAGAGGCATCATGTAATGGAGTGGAAGGGGTATTTGGATCTTGAGATGAAAAATTGTCATTAGATGGGATTGGAGAGAGGGGATCATGATAAGGGGATGAAGGGATATTTTTCTCTTGATTAGAAATGGATCATGAAATGGAAGGGGATCATGTGATAGAGGAGAAGGGGTTCCTTGATCTTCACATGGAGGGGAATCTATGCTAGCTTGCTTTGGATTGAGCGATGGACATGGTTCACTTGATGTGGATGGTGTGATGGGGGAGAATGGTTGAATGTATTCTTCAACTTGGATGGATCATGGAGTAGTAGATGATTCATGAGATTTATGGGATTGGGATTTATCTTGATGTGGAGATGATGAAGGTGGATGCATGACATGGGAATATTTCATGACTTTAATTTTGCATGGGGAATTGAGAACCTTTGAAAGTATTCCTTGGATCCAACCATTATGAGGGACATGAGATGAATTTGATTAATAAGATTGGGGTGATGTAGATTTTAAGGATGCAGGAGATGAACAAGTGGAATAAGAGGTGGAGTTTTCCATGGATTGGTAAATGGATGATGAGGATGAGGAGCTTGAAAATGATGTGGAGAAGGGGGTTTGGGATGGGGAGTTTTGGCTAAAGGCTTGGTTTCCATTGTCAAAGTAAGGGGAAAGGTAAGCAAGAGGGAATGTGTTTGTATTCGATGAAGGTGGGGAGGGTGGAATTTTAGCACCAATGCCAAGGAGATAGCTAATCATGGCATCCTTATCATTATGAAAGTAGTGGATGCAGAGATGATTGGTGATGGGATCTCATGAGGATGATATGGGTGGGGTTTGAGGGGGACATTGGATGGGTGATTGGTGAAGGTTTAGAGCAGTTTTTCTAATGGATTCAAGGTGATCCACAATATTCTCACTATCATCATAGGGATTAGGGTATGGGTTCGTGAGATTAGATTGGGTTAGAATGGATGAAGGTGGATTATAATATATCAGGTTAGATGGAGGATAGGTTAGATGGTTAGACATGGTTGGGTATTGATTGGAAGAGGAAAGTGTAGGATTGATTTTGAATGAGGGTGGAAATTATGATGATGAATCAGGAATAGATGGCAGATAAGAACAATAACGTATGAGGATAAATGTAGAGGATGGGATTAGACTTGGGATCAAATGTTCAGACATAAAAATGATTTTATTTGATTAAAGATGATTCTCTATACTTAAGATAGAGTATTTACCTTTAGGAAGAGTTGATTGGATTTGATTTTTTTTAATATAGGAAAAATTATTAAGTACTAAGAATTGATTTGATATGATAACTATACTTAAGATAGGCTAATGTTCTTAAGAAAGTTTGGATTAAAGATGAAATCAAGTTAAGGTCTTGATTTTTGGTTTGGATTTTGGGTTTAAAGTGGATTTTGGGTTTAAAGTGGATGATAGTGGATTAAGGATAGGATCCTTAGATGAATGTTTTGGATAATGATGAAAGGATATGGGGTATGAAGGATATTAATTCCTTAACAAAAAATTTATGTTCAAAGGATATTTTTTGATCAAGGATGTGATTTGGATGCTTGATTGAGAAGATAAATGGATAATGGTTTATTGGATTTGGATGAGGATAGATGGATTATATTAGGATTTGGTTGGAATGGGATTATGTTGATAATGTGGTTAGATTAAGATGATAATGAAGGATGTTGATTAAGGATGATGATGAAGATTAAGGATGAAAGTAGATTAAGGAAGAAGGATTTTGATGTGGATTGTTGAGGATGGTTACAATAATAATTAGGACCTCAAATAAATTGGGAAAATTAAGCTTAGGGTCCTAAATGAAGGATTAAGGATGGGTTGGATGTAGATTAAGGGATGATTTGGAGAAGATGGGTGATTAGAATGATTAGGATTAGAAGGGAAATTAGAAAGAACAGGGTGTTGGTTTCCAAAATTGCAAATTGCAAACCCTAAGAGTATGCCAGGCTCTATGGTCAAGTTTAGCAATGTTTTGGCCAATGAAATGAATTAACCAATGTGGTTAGAATTCCATTCTCTTCAGGTTTTGCTAGATCTAGGCGGGTGTACCTTGACTATTAAGTAGATTGTGAACCTTAAAGTTTGTTTGTACTCTTTAACTTAAACAATCTATTCTACATTGACATGTAAATGTGAAATAGATATAAAACTAATAGCTACCCCTACTCCTAATGTTTGAAATTAAGTTGTATAAATTTGGATTTTGTGAAGTATTGTTTTATAACTAAAATGGATTAGTACCTTTTATTGGGCAATAGAGTCAAGGTGTATATGATATGGGTATGTGTAGGATCATCATGGAAAAAATAGGCCCTTAAGTGGCAAAAATTTTAGAAAAATTAGAGTTAGGCAACTTGACATAAAAATTTGAATAAGTTATCTATATTATTTAAAAAATATGTAAGAATAGAATATATAGAAAATTGAATGTAGTTTCTAAACTACTAGATTTATTTTTTTTAAAAATCTATTTGATGAAAATTTGAAATTTCAATGTAGTAGTACTTAAATTTCAGGGAAAAAATAAGTAGGTGTCTATCTGATCACCCTGACTACAATAAAATGATAATTCTTTTTATAAGATTTTAGATATAAGTAGAGGACTCATGTCCCGATGTGATGCATATTTTTTTGTAATTTTTTTCCAAGTAAATAATTAATTATGAATTTTTTATTACAACTTTGAAAAAATATAAAAAAATTGTATGTCTGACCACCTTAACTTGGTCAAAAATTCATGAAATTCAAATTTATTTTTTAATCCTATAGAATGCAAAGCTTATAATGTGACACATGTTCTAGATTCAAAAAATGTTATATTGTTTGAAAGATATAGATGTTTTTCAATCAGCCTATGAATCAGGACTTTAGTTGTAATTCAAATAGAAAATGGATAATAATTATTTATTAAATTCAAAGTAAAGAATAATTTATATTGGTGGAAAGATGATAATATCCTTTA
This sequence comes from Sequoia sempervirens, assembly GCA_007258455.2. NCBI lineage: Eukaryota > Viridiplantae > Streptophyta > Pinopsida > Cupressales > Cupressaceae > Sequoia > Sequoia sempervirens. Next base: position 987,939,967 of record VDFB02281492.1, read on the forward strand.
AAAACCCTTTTCATTTCATCAAATTTTGGTAAAAAAAGTCGTTAGCCATATACTGTACACATATCCATCATATCACCACTTTTTGGCCCATCATGATGCTGCACATACCCATATATGACCTATTTCTTGGCTTAATTCAAATTTTTTGACACTTTTAGATGTTTATACCTTGTATAAGCATGCAAGGTTATCAGCCACTACGCTCTTCTTACAAATCCCAATGATAGCTTCCCATGTTACTATGATTACTTAAAAATATTTTAATTGTTGCTTGCAAAAAACCAATTAAGATGACTTATTTAAAATGATTTTAATTCTTGAAAGAAACCAATTAAAAGGAATCACTTAAAATGACTTTAATTATTTCTTGTAGAAACCAATCAAAATTAATCACACAAAGGCAACAATTGTGTCTTGACAAATTAAACATATGCTTGATACATTCAATCTGAATAAAAAGGGAAGACCACTTTGGAGATAGCAAGATAATATTTATCAATGAAACTCGACAAACAATTAAACAAAAAAAATTTAACTACTAGATTATGATTTCTCCTCCATTAAATTGCTTCAAAAAATGTTACAATTCATACCAGAAATGCTTGTTCAAAATGATTTTTCTATTATATCCTATTCTTTCCCCTATTATATCTATCTAATCTCCATTGATTTTTGATTTGGTTTTTGGTTTCCCTTTTATACAAAATGAAGGGAAGTGAGTGTTATATATTTTCAATAATCCACTTAGTGTAACTTTTCATTTAATTAATTATCTTTGGAAAATTGAAATATTTTAATTTTAATCTTCATTGTCTTCGCATCCCCGTGAAAATTATTAATAATTATTATATTTCCTTTTTCTAGAAATATTTACCTATATGCTCTTTTACTCAATTAAAATATCCTTTGGGTAAAAAAAAGACCCACTTAGTTAATTCCTTCAGTGAAAGTATTTTACTTTTGAGTGAAAATATTTTTCAACTGTAGCCTTTATCCCCTTGATAAAAATTATGTTCTCCAAAAATGTTATTGCACTCATGCCATGTTTATTTTAATAATATTTCTTTTCTATTGTTTATTCTTCCACATCCTCCATTGTGTCAAAGGGATTAATATTTTATTTCCACCAATATTTACTTCTTCATTTGATAAGATTTTCAACCTAGTCATATGCTCTTCCTGTTTTCAGTATGTCAAAGGGACTTTAAATAACTCAGTCTGATATCCCAAAGTGTCTTCGATGATATTTATTTTGTTTCATAAAAATTGCTTTATATCGAAGGGACTTTCAAAATAGTCACTCTGATATTAAAAGGTCCCCTCGATCTTGATTATTTTGCATTCTCTCTCATCTTTGTTCATCCAACCAAGCATAGATACAATCTTCCATTACCATCCTGAAGTAGTTGTGCAGTTTTGTCTAACCTCAAATTTATGGAAGAATATGTTTGCAAAGACCATGGTGCCCTAGACATATAGGAAAAGATCACCATATAGAGCTAAGATAGGTAGATGAAATTGCTGCATCCTGTGATTATTTAATCTTCAATGAGTCACAATAATTGGTGTTGTAGGAATCCCCCAACTTATATCATTAATTCTACCAGGAAAAAGTATAAAGCACCTTCCACAAATTAAAATGGGACAAGCTTCTATCTTAGTCAATGACCTCACAGCTTTTTGGAAAAAAATCAATAGAAACACTCAATTTGTTGTATTGTTAACAATCAAGACTTGACCTCTCCCTATCTACCTTAATTTTTTCATCTCTTCATTCAAGATTAATGCCACTTTCCTTTACAATGCCCTGATCTTTTCCAGATCTTCTCACTCCTTTTCTAAGACATCAAATCTATTGGACGCTCTAAATCTCCACACCTTAATCATCGAAATCTATATTTTTTTGAGCACCTTCTTCGTGGTCACGTCATACTAACCTTGTACAATGTTACATCATGGATATTATTATCACATTCATTAAGACCTCCTTGCTACCATGTGCTAGATTTGAAACTATATATCAAACTCCTCCAAGTCTCATGATCATAATGTTTCAAAGCCATCAAAATGAGATTGCTTTTAAATTTGTCTCTAGCTTTTTGTTTGGGATAATCCTACAAAATGTCCATTAAAAAATCCTTCTTCTTCAATTGAGAATAAGGTCTACAATTCCAACACTAGTATGTAAGGGTTCGTTTAAACTCTAGTCTTTATTTGTATTCTATTTATTCATGAAAATCATGTAGTAACCCCTTGAGGGGAACAACCTTGTCTTCTTGAACTTGGCGAGTTGTTATATCTTGAATCCACAACCTTGGCATATAAGGTTTGAGTAAGATGAGAAATATGAGAAAATTTGTTCAAATTTGTTAAATCCTCCAATGGTCTCTTATTCCTTGCACTGACATCTTGAGTTGTACTTTGTATCCTCAATACTTCCTTTTTGTGGGGATTTCACACCCTTCATTATTAAAGACCAATTCTACATTATATTTATCTCTTTTCAAATGTGGACCATAGTAGCTTGGATCAATGTTATCTTCAGATGATATCTCCCTTTTTGGACTATCATAACATTGTTTTGTCTTTCCATTGTCAATACTACTATCATTCAACATTTGAAAGTTGTCTTATGAGGCTTGTAGGTGATTTCCTTAAGGAGCCTTCTCTTTTGCCCTCCTCAATACACTCTTGATACATGATTGTCACATACTATCATATTTAACTCGCTTCCCCTTCTTTAATTTGATTCCTGCTCATCAAGAATATATATCACCATCTAGGCATTCTTGGATGCATTTTTTGGGTAGATCAATGTGGATGACAAAGAAACAACAAGACTTCTGCAAGGCAACAATGGAATATGATTTTCCCTCTATCTTCAATATTATCTTCTACTAGAACAAGCTTCTTTGAACTTACAATTACACATTCACACTTGTCTTTATATCTTTTTTTCCTTGAACTCCCTCCGATAGCATTTCACTTGAACCCTGTAGCATGCAATTGCAAGGTAGTAACATGTTTGATGGGAAAGGTTGTTGATGTCACAACTTGCATCATTTAATTAATTCTTTTATCAAACTCGGTGTGTCTCAGAGCAATATGTGATAAGGATAGTTGTCACAAACTCTTTTGGGGGAGTTTGCACTATAAACAATGACTTCAGGTAACGTTTTTCCTACTTCAGGACCTTTCAGGAGCTCTTGGGAGCTCTTCAGAAGCTTTCAGGAGCTAAACTGTAGTGACTGATTGCTAAGATTTAATTCTATTTTAGCTTCTAATTTAAAATCCTATTGACTTAATTCTGACTTTATTGACTTCGATTTAGACCAATTCATGGAGATAATTAATGATTACTTTAATTCCTAATCTAAAACACAAAATTCCAAATTAATTCTATTTTGCTTAAAAAAAGATCCATAACTTAATTATTGGATAGTAAATGCTAATTTAAGAGCACGAATGAATTGCAGGAAAATGACAATTATTCTAAAAAGTACAAAGAATAATCTCCATGAACATATTCTAAATAGACTTCAAGTCCATCTTTCCATAAATTCCTAACATTGCTTTAATGAAACTCAATAAACAAACATCAAGTTTAATCGATTCAAATAACATCTAAATCTAATTTATCTAAGAAACCTGCTAACGATTCTGTTGGTTCAATTCAACATTTCTAATAAATAAATCTAATCATTCTAAAAATTTGATCTTAACCATAATAAACTGAAACTTTGAAACGTAATTGTAAACAAAAGTAATTATCCGATTTTAACATTTACCAAGGTAGAAGATGATTTCAACAATTGAACAATTCAAAATTAGTTTCTACTACAGATTTAATATTAATGAATCATAAAATAACAACACTTAACAAAAATACCATAAGATTGTTCCAAATGTTGAGCGAGCCCTACTCTTCCTCAGGTAAGATCCTTTAACATAGTGAATTGATTAACTTCTTACTTCCCTTCTCATTGATCAAAAGTAGAACACAAAACAAAGTATTGCTTGTGATTACAAAAAATCTAATTGAAAAATTATCTAGCTCCTAACTAAGACCGAAATATGGATATTTATAAAATATCATTATTAGCTTCTAACATGGCGTTAGTTTCCAAAACTTAAGGCGACCAACTACAGATTACAAAATTAAACTAAAAATAGAACTGAAGTGGACTAAGGTGGACTATGCCAGAACTAAACTAGATTGGCACTGGAAGTAAAATTTCCTCAATCGACTATGAAGAAGTTAATTCAGAATTTGAGTGACTCATCATCCAACAAGGCCTATCTATGGAATAGTCATTCCTCGTGATTAAATAGAGAGTTTAACCGTCTAGTCAACCTTTAAGATACCCTATTAAAAACCCTTATGAAAAGGAAAACAATCATGGTGATAAAGATCAATTCACCATAATTATCTCATCCAAAGTCATCATAAAGAAATAGATTTAACATAAGCTATTGCTTCCAAAATATTGACTAATTTAGTTAAACATAAAGTAAAATAAGCAAGTATGTTAATCTATTGTCTACCGCTAGCCATGTCAATTAACAATAGCAACAAGTCTTTTTAAGCATAAAAAGCCTTAAATGAAAGTATTTTATATCTCCCATCATTTTCTACCCAACTTGCTTTGGACCATGTCCTCATGGTTCATCATCCAGAACTATGGTGTTCTCTTTCTCTCTGTTTAGTGCCTCCATCCAAATGCAGCAGTCAAATACTCCCTCCCTGTACTATTCTAGTAATCTGGTATTAAGTGCATAGCCATAGTTTTGTCTCAAGTTCTCAAACCACACCCTCATTACTGGAGCTATTATATTTTCCATTTCCTTTAGCTTTGGTGCTGGCATAATAATAATCGGCATTCTAAATCTCATGCCTACCCATAATTCTTTTTGTTGTTGATTAGAGTGATGACATGCCTGACTCTGACCAAACTCCAACTGATATTATTTGGACTAATTGGCTCCCTTCTCCTGACTGATTCTAGAATAAGCTGGTACCTTTCTTCATAGGACCGTAGTGCTAACAGCGGGAATGTTTCTTCCACATTCTAGAATGTTGCAATGCTATCAAACAAATTTGAGACATAGAGGGGATTAACATCATTTAACCTGACCACTGATCTTACAACTTTGATATATAATTCAACATGGGGCTTTTCAAGTCTCATTGGTAACCCATATTTTCTTTGAGCTTCTTTGTACTTATTCATTCTATTTGACCAATCCACTTGGTTTTGTATTAAAGAAACAAATGATCTTATTTGAAGCTCACCAACATATATATTCAACATTGTGTCATCATTGTCCCCCATTAAAAATCCATGTTGGTAAAACTCACACATTAAATTATGAATGTCAGGGTGGCTATTAAAGTAGGAAATCATGATCTTCATTGTAATCTAGACTCCTTCCCAAAATTAACTAATTTATTTTCCATTCTAAAAACTTTTCTATAAGAAACAAAGAATACATTGCAACAGGTCTTCTCATGGAAAGCATGGCATAACTGACTTCTGATACTTGTTCAAGTCTTCTCTCAGTTTCATTCTATTTTTTTTTTCTAAATTTTGTATCTGCTCTTTCAACACTTTATTTTCTGCCTTATATTTCAAAACTGCCAAACAATGGTATCGAGGCTGAATTGGAGTAGGTTGCACTGTAGGAGTGGGGGGAATATGAGGGATAATAGAAGGTAATGCAAAGTTGTGTGGAGGAGTAGTGGAAGTAGAGGCTTCTTACGCATAGAACTGCATGGATTGTTGCTTTAATTCTTCTTCTTTCCATTGCAACTCTTCCTTTAATCTTGATATTTTGTTAGCACTTACTGATACTTGCACATTGGCTTGTTGCAGGGCATCCTCTATTTTACTTAACTGTTCTCTAATCCTTGCGTCATTTTTCTCAACTTGCCTTTCCATTGCTTGATTTTTGTAGACTACTTGATGCAATTCTTCTTCTTTTCTTCTCAAATTTTCTTTAAAGAATTGCACATTTCTTCTTTCTTGTTTTGGGTATGTGCAGGATCATCATGGAAAAAACAGGCCCTTAAGTGGCAAAAAATTTAGAAAAATCAGATTTAGGCAACTTCATGTAAAAATTTGAATAAGTTATCTATATTACTTCAAAAATATATGTAAGAATAGAATTTGTCACGAATTGAATTTAGTTTCTAAACTACTATGTTTATTTTTTAAAAAGTATAATCTATTTGGTGAAAATTTGAAAATTCAATGTAGTAGTACTTAAATTTCAGGGAAAAAATAAGAAGTAGGTGTTTGTCTGACCACCCTAACCACAATAAAATGATTATATTTTTTTATAAGATTTTAGATATAAGTAGAGGACTCATGTCCCAATGTGATGCATATTTTTTGTTATTTTTTCCAAGTAAAAATTAATTATGAATTTTTTATTACATATTTTAAAAAATATTAAAAATTGTATGTCTAACCACCTTAACTTGGTCAAAACTTCATGAAATTAATTTTTTGTTTTTTATTCCTATAGTATGTGAAGCATAGAATGTGACACATATTTTGGATTAAAAAAATGTGATACCATTTGAAAGCTATAGATTTTTTCAATCAGCCTATCAATCAGGACTTTAGTCATAATTCAAATAGAAAATGAATAATAATTATTTATTAAATTCAAAGTAAAGCATAATTTACATTGGTGGAAAGCTGAGAATCTCTTTTAAAAACCCTTTTTGTTTCATCATTTTTGGATAAAAAAAAAGTCACCAGCCACATACCCTACACATACCCATCATATTGCCACTTGTTGGCCCATCATGATCTTGCACATACCCTTCTAATTCAACCTCTAAATAGGAAATTTTCATTGTTCTCAATATTTCCTTAGTCTCTAATTCTTTTGTATTCAATGCTTCGTGGAGTCATTCTTCTTCAATTAAAGGCTCTTTCCCTTTCCTCTTCTCATGTTGTGGAGAAGGTATAGGTGATTTCATAGTCTGTTCTTGTTCAAATTCTTTAGAGGCCTCTTGCTCTTCAGATTGTGCACCAAACTATTCAGCAAAGTCATAGACTTCAAAAATAGGGTTGTCTTCAGGAGTCGGCATTGGGTTTTTAGGGGGACTTTGAGGTCTCTCAGGAGATTGTATAGGGGTACATGTATCTTCATGTTTAGGGTATTTAACAGGGCTTCCAGAAATAGGGGTTTGGCTTATAGGTGCCTTTTCAGGAGTGGACACAATAGTTTCAACATGACGAGGGTTTTCCTCATGTACTTCTTGTCTCTTCTTTTTTGACCTAGTATGGGTTACCCTAGATATCTCTCGCAATTTTATTTTTCCCCTTTTCTTGGAAGATTCACCTTCCTCCTTTTTTGTCTTTTTGGCTAAGGGTCCCCTTGTGGGTCTCCCTTTTTGCTTTCCTATAGGGGCAGACAAAAATTCTAACCAGCCCTGCTTTGTAGTTTCTTTTTTTTAAGAAATGGTATTTAATTATCAAATGTATCAACCCCTGGTATTTCAGAGAAGATTTCCCCCTAGCTTTCACTCTCAAAATCATGGAAGAAATTTGCTGAAATAAGAACACTGGAAAATTTATCCTAGTTGAAGGTTTTGTCTAACCATACCTTAAATGTATTAAAAATCAATATCATACCATACTGCCCATCGCAGGTGAAGAAATTCATAAGCCAAGTTGCAATAGTCCTCCATGGCTCATCCAAACTGTTACGAGCTATGCCACACTGGTCTCCTTTGTGCATTTGTATCTCTAGCCTTCTTTCCAGTCCCTAGTGAAATGCAGCCACCAATTTCTCAAACTTAACTAAGCCTTTGTTAACCAGTTTTCCTTCATTTGGAATCCCAAAAATTTCACTTATAATTTCTAGTGTGACTTCAATTATTTCTCCCCTTACCCTGGTGACATTCACGTTGAAGTTTGTCACAAATTCCCTAACCATTTCTGGTTGGAAGCCTTCATACTACATCATGAAATTTAGCCACCCAACTTCTTCTAACAATCTTCTGGTCTTTGAATCAAGATTGAAGTTCTCTGGTTCAAAATTTCTCTTATTCCCCATCTTTCTCTGTTAAAAATGGCAAACTTCACTAGCGGACTTCAACTAGTAGTTTGAATTACTTATCAAAAATGTGGAATGATTTGTTTCTTGATTTGGGAGCAACCAATTTTGAAAATGAAATAACATGCCATTAATCTCTTGCATTTATTTCTTTTATTACTCTAGACAATTCACACGCCACAACTTTAAACTTGCAATTCAATTTGCAAGGATGGAGGCATTCATTACACTTGTCATCATGTACTCAGGAGGATTTTTGAAAAGATAACCGAATCATGAAGAGATTTTTTCTCCTCGACTGAAATCATCCATGTCACATCATTCCCTATTCCAACAATCCATTTCTTTTTGAAATGATTAAAAGTGGATTTATTACTATCATTAATTAACATTATGGCAGAGATTCTAGATTCATAAATATTTACCTATTTTAAATTAGTCTAACTACTTTAGAAAATAAATTTGAAAACAATATTCACATTAAATGTGCACCTTACTTTATTTTGAGCCCTTGAGTTCTTCAGGAGCATTCAAAAATTCATCAGGAGTCTTCAGGAGCTCTCAGGAGTTTGGAATTTTAGGAGTCTTCAGGAGCTTTTAAGGAGCTATCAAGCAAAAACAGAGTTTTGAGAGCCTTTAGTCTTCAAGATCTTCAGGATCCTTCAGGAGCTTTTGAGGGGTTCTTCAGGAACCTTCAGGAGCTTTCAGAAGTTAACTTAGATAGACCACCATTTCTAGTTTTCATTCATCTTTAAAATAAAATAAAAAAATTATTATTATTATTTTTTATTACCGAAAGTAAACTGCCATTTGTTGGTTTTCAATTTACTTCCTTTTTTATCAAGGTAAACCACCATTTGCTAGTTTTCAATTTACCCTATTTATTTGTGCCTTCTTCAAAGGTTTCAAAGATCTTCTCTCATGGAAGAGATATCTTCCATGAGAAAATGTTCAATTATGTGTTGCACTTCATCCATAAATTCCTCCTTTGTTGTTGGCTTATGGTAAGTTTTTAGTCGATGACCATTGACCAACATAACTCTTTTCTCTCCATCAATTGGAACTAACTGGACAACTCCATTCTCAAACACTTGTTGTATCTCATAGGTTCCTAATCATCTGGTATGGAACTTTCCTTTAAACTCTTCAAATCTAGAGTCAAATAATAGCACCCAATCTCCCTCTTTGAACTATCTATAAACAATAGGTTTATCATGCCATTCCTTCCTTTGCTTTTGAATCAATTCTATATGCTAAAGTTCCTCCATTCTCATTTCATCAAGTCTATTAAGATGCAAAATTCTGCTTTTCTCTGCTTCTGGTAGGTCAATCCCAACTTCTACTACTGTCTTCAATGTTTTCAACTCAATTTCAATTGGCATGAATGGTTTCTTTCCATACACAAGTTCATATGGGGAGAACCCAGTCGTTATTTTCCACATGGTGTTATAGGCCTAGACTACTTCATCTAGCCTATCTACCCAATCTGTTTTCCTCAAAGAAATGTTTTTTGTCAGAATATTCTCTAATTCTCTATTTGTGACCTCTACTTGTCCATTCGCCTATGGGTGATAAGGCGAAGATTTTCTGTGAGTTATTTGGTACCTCTATAAAAATGCTTCCATCATTGCTGAAACAAATTACGGTCCCTGATCTGAAACAGTCACTATGGGTGCACCAAACCTTTGGAGAATTTTCTTGTACAAAAAGTGTGCAACTTTATCTTCTTTGTTTGCTGGTAGTGCCTTCACCTAGCCCATTTTGTTGCATAATCGGTACAAACAAGGATATATCACTGCCCTCTTGAAGGTGGATCTATCGGTCCCACAAAATCAATGCCTCACTTTTCAAACGGTTCAAGAGCTATTTGTGGCTGTAGCGGCATCTCCATGGCTATTGTAGGCCTCCCCATTCTTTGGCACTCATCACAGTTTTTGACAAAGAATGTTGCATCCTTTGTCATTGTTGGCCAAAAGTAGCCAGCCCCCAAGATTTTGTGAACTGTTCTTACAACTAAAAAGTGTCCCCCTTCAGGTTCGTGATGGAAGGCATGCACTACATCATAAACTTCCAATTCTGTTACACATTTTCATAAAACATGGTCAGGACATAAATTAAATAGAAGACCATTAATCCATTGAAATCTAGAGCTTTCATGGATAAACCTCTTTTTTTGCTTATGACTGAATTGACTTGGACATTTTCCTATAACAAGGTAATTTTCCAAATCAGAAAACCATGGTGGATGAACTAATATAGAAAATAAGTGTTCATCTAGAAATGCATCATCCACTGGTTCTTGGTTATCCTGTAAAACAATTCTGGAAAGAAATTCAGCAACAACATTGTCCTTTTCGAGGCTTATCAATAATAGTTACATCAAATTCTTGCAATAAGAGTAACCATTTGATAATGCGTCCACCTGCCACTGCTTTATTCATTAGATATCTGATTGCAACATGGTTTGTATGTACATAGATTTTATAGCCTATAATATAATGTCTGAATTTATTTATTGCATATACTACAGCTAAAAATTCCTTTTCTGTTGTGTTGTTTCTTTCAGCAGGATTTAAGTTTTTGCTAACATAGTAAATCACATGCATGGCATCATTTTCATCTTGTTGTCCTAATATTGCACCAATGGCCAAATTAGATGCATTTGCATGTATGTGAAAAGGCTCTCCCCAAATTGGTCCTTTGATAATTGGTGAAGTTGTTAGGGTTATCTTGATTGTTTCAAAGTATTTTTGACAATCCTCTATCCATACAAATTCTTATTCTTTCTTGAGTAGGGTAAATAGTGGTGATGCAATTTTTCTAAATCCTTCTATAAATCTTCTATAATACCCTACATGCCCAAGAAAACTTTGTACTCCAGTTTGGTTCTTAGGGATTTCAATGTTCTGTATGATCTCAACTTTCTTGGGATCAACCTTTATCCCCTCTTTTGAGATGTAATGTCCCAGAACAATTCCCTCTGTCATCATAATGAATTTTTTTTCATGATTGAGTGATAACCTATGATATTTGCAGCATTGTAAAAAATTTTCTAGGTTTTGTAATGCTTCATCAAATGTTTTAGCATGGACTGTAAAGTCGTCCATATAGATTTCTACACATGAAGTGGTGAAATCTACAAATATTGCAAGTACCACTCTTTGAAATGTTGCAGGTGCATTACATAGTCTGAATGGTAATAATGTATATGCATACATACCCCAAGGATAGGTAAAGGTAGTTTTGTCTTGATCTTTAGGGGCTACTTGGATTTGGTTATATCCACTAAAGCCATCAAGAAATGAGAAGTAGTTGCTGCCTGCTAGGTTGTCTAGTACTTGGTCAATAAATGAAAATAGGAAATGGTCTTTTTTCATGGCCTTATTAAATTCTCTATAGTCTATGCAGACTTTCCATTTACCAATTTTTTTGAACTATACCCAATGGAGAGACCCACTGACTATCAGATATTGGGTATATGAATCCTACGTTAAGCAACTTATCAATTTCCTTTTTAACAATGTCATGAAGAATAGGATTAATTCGCCTTTGTCCTTGTCTTATTGGTCTGACATCTTCTGTGTAGATGTGATGACTATAGATTGAAGGATGGATACCTCTCATATTAGTATATTCCCAAGCAAACGTTCCAGTGTGTTTTTCTAAATTTTCTTTCAATTTTTCCTCTTGCATTGGGGATAAGGTTGAATTGATATTAAGGGGTTTATCCCCTGCTACTGTAATCTCCTTTGTGTTTGTTTTAGAATTTATTGATTTCTCAACAAGAGTATTCAAAGGACAACAATGTTGTTCATGTAATGTTGTTTGACAATTGTCTTGCTCATTTTCTAAAGTTATCTCTTGTTCTTCGCATTCTTGGATATGTTCACTTATGGTTACCATTGCTAATTCCACAATACCATCACCTTCTAATTCTAAATCCTCATCCACCCAAAGTTGAGTGTTTGTTTGAATTGATGGTTGTGCAGGTGGATAAAGTGACAATTCTTTTTGTTTTTGTCCATTATTGATTAGCATGCTTCCTGATCTACGAAAAATTAAGGTTGCAACAATAACCAACCATGGTCTGCCTAATATGATTGGGTATCCAAAATCTTTCCTTCTAGCTTTGAGAACCAAAAAGTCAATTGGGTAATCCCATGTATCAATTGTGACCATGATTTCTTCTATAATACATTCCGGTTTGGTAGTTGATTGATCATCCAACTATAAAATAGTTGTTGTTGGCCAAATTTTTGTCATTCCTAGCTTTTCAACTGTATCAGATGTAATGACATTTATGGAAGCTCCTAAGTCAATTAGGAAATTTGGTATTTCAATTCCATTAATACTCAGTGTTATGACAGGGCTAATAGGATCATTATATTTTTGTGGAAGCAGTCTTTTTTATAACACATCAGTAAGTTTAGTCCCTACTTGAATTGTTGAAGGAATTTTCTTTCTCCTTCTTGGCGTCTTCATGCAAAAGGATTTTACTAACTGATTGATCTCAGGTATATCCTTGATTGCCTATAATAGAGGTATCTCAATGTTAATATTTTTCAACTCTCTGAGAAGTTTTGAATTGATTACATTCATGTAGTTAGGGGAAGAGGTTTGAGGATTAGTTTTCCCTTCATGCAATCTCTCAAGATAGGGAGCTTGTTCGATAGTTTGTTTCTCTTCCAATATTTGTTCTCTGCTTTCTTCCTCTCTTTCTAGAATTTTCTTAGTTGGTGTTGTTTGCACATTTTGAATTCACAACTATATGTCATTAACATCTACTACATTTACATTAGGGTTGTTTGTATCAGTTCATACATTTTTTTGATTGGGAACCAATTGAGCTAGAATTTGGGGTTGATTCACTTGATCATTGGAAGCATTAGGGGCATTAAGGGCCGGATGTGTTTGTCCCTAGTGTTTTTTTTGTCCCTGATTTTTCCATGGTTGGAATTGGTTTTGACTCTATTGCCATGAGGATTGATTTCTTGCCATTGTGGTTGTTGGTTAGCCTGCAATTGAGATTGGTTCCATTGGGGATTCACCCATTTTGGTTATCCCCAATATGTAGGTGGGGGTTGTGACTGATATTGGGGGGTCCATTGATTTTGGTTCTGCCATGGGTTTTGATTCTAGTTTGACTGTGAACCATATTGTCTTTGATTTGTGTTATACCCTTAGTTCTGAGGTCTTTGGATGACATAATTGAGCTCTTCTTCAACCACTGGTGGTTTCTTGATATTGTTTTTTATTCCTGCCAAAATATTGCAAGAACTAGTCAGGTGTGGTTTTTCACAAATCTCACAGATTTCAACCTGATTTAATGGGAATTCCCTCAAAAGGTGTTTTCCCCTACATTTGGAACAATAAATTGACAAGGGTTCAGTGGTTCTCTTTTCTCCTTGCATGTTAAGATGTAGTAGTAGATCAATCTTCATGTTCGCCAATTCTTCCATTACTTCTAATACATCAGTGGTGTGAGCCTCGTTCCTTCTAGAGTTTTGAGTCCCCACTCTAGTTCTAGAGTAGTTTCTATAGATCTCCACAATGTCATCCAAGGAAAAGCTTGTTAATGTATCACTTTCCCATCAGGGTCAAGGAATCTCTAGACTCATCTTCAATCCCTCTCAGAAAAATTGTTTTGTTGATTTCATTATCTAGCCCATTAGTGCATCGTTGATGCACAAATTGAAATCTATCAGCATAGTCTTGTAGAATTTCATCTTCTAGTTTCTTTATGCAAAATAGTTCCTCCTTTTTATCTCTCACTTGACAGTAATCCTAGTATTTGTCCAAGAATTCAGTCTCCATTTGCTGCCAAGTCCTAATCATTCCTGGTCCTAAACCCATAAACCATCTTAAAGCTGATTCTTTCAAAGTAGAAGGAAACAACTTCAACTTCTGATTATCAGTTGAATAATCATAGGTTTGGCATAAGATTTTGAATTCAAATAGGAATTGATCACGGTCTTCTATAGTATTTCCCCTAAATGTTCAAAGAACTGAGCAAAAAATAATTTTCATAGTGGTTTCATCGAGCTGTCTTTCAAGACTGATAGGATTTGAAAAGGTCCTATTTACTAGGGGATGTACCTGTTGGTCACCCATTTCTTCTCCTAGAAATGGATTTTTGTTCTCCTCTTGATTTTCAATGGGGTTTTCCTGATTAATTTCTTGATTTTCAATTTGGTATTGTTGGATATCCTCTTGATCAAAATCAAGATCTCTTCTAATGTCAACGTTTCATGAAAGAAACCTTCCTAGTTGGTCTCTGTTTCATCTCATCCATAATTTTAGATCTCTCTTCCCTATCAACACTAAGTCTTCACACTAGAAATCCATATTGTTTAAGTATCCCCGACAACGGTGCCAAAAATGATGGGCAAGGTCATTGATGTCACAACTTGCATCATTTAATTAATTCTTTTATTGAACTGGGTGTGTCTTAGAGAAATATGTGATAAGGATAGTTGTCACAGACTCTTTTGGGGGGGTTTGCACTATAAACAATGACTTTAGGTATCATTTTTCCTACTTTAGGAGCTTTTAGGAGCTCTTGGGAGCTAAACTATAGCGACTGATTCCTAAGATTTAATTCTATTTTAGCTTCTAATTTAAAATCTCATTGACTTAATTTTGACTTTATTGACTTTGATTTAGACCAATTCATGGAGACAATTAATGATTACTTTAATTCCTAATCTAAAACACAAAATTCCAAATTAATTCTATTTTGCTTCAAAAGAAATCCATAACTTAATTGTTGGACAGTAAACGCTAATTTAAGAGTAGGAATGAATTGCAGGAAAATGACGATTATTCTAAAAAGCATAAATACTAATCTCCATGAACAGATTCTGAACAAACTGCATCTCCATCTTTCCATAAATTCCTAAAATTTCTTTAATGAAACTCAATAAACAAACATCAAGTTTAACTGATTCGAACAACATCTAAATCTAATTTATTTAAGAAACCCCCTAACGATTATAATGGTTCAATTCAACATTTCTAATAAATAAATATAATCATTCTAACAATTCAATCTTAACCATAATAAACTGAAACTTCAAAATGTAATTGTAAATAGAAGTAATTATCCAATTTTAACATTTACCAAGGTAGAAGATGATTTCAATGATTGAACAATTCAAAATTAGCTTCTACTACTAATTTAATATTAATGAATCATAAAATAGCACTTAACAAAAATACCATAAGATCATTCCAAAGGTTGAGTGGGCCCTACTCTTCCTCAGGTAAGATCGTTTAACACAGTGAATTTATTAACTTCTTACTTCCCTTCTCATTGATCAAAAGTAGAACGTAGAACAAAGTATTGCTTGTGATTACAGAAATTCTGATTGCAAAATTATTTAACTCCTAACTAAGATAGAAATATGGATATTTATAAAATATCCTTATTAGCTTCTAACATGGAGTTAACTACCAAAACTTAAGGCGACCAACTACAGATTACAAAATGAAACTAAAAATAGAACTGAAGTGGACTAAGGAGGACTATGCAAGAACTATGCCAGATTGGCATTGGAAGGAAAAATTCCTCAACCGACTATGAAGAAGTTGATTCAGACTTTGAGTGACTCATCATCCAATAGGGCCTATCTATGGTGTAGTCATTCCTCATGATTAAATAGAGAGTTTAGCCGTCTCATCAACCTTTAATATACCCTTTTAAAAACCCTTATGAAAATTACAACAATCATGGTGATAAAGATCAATGTAGCATAATTATCTCATCCAAAGTCATCATAAAGCAACACATTTAACCTAAGCTATTACTTCCAAAATATTCGCTAATTTAGTTAAACATAAAGTAAAACAAGCAAATATGGGTATGTTCAGGATCATGATGGGTATGTGGCTGACGACTTTTTATTTACCAAAAATTGATTAAAAAAAAGGGTTTTTAGAGGAGATTCTCATCTTTCCACCAATATAAAATATTCTTTACTTTGAATTTAATAAGTAATTATTATTCATTTTCTATTTGAATTATGACTAAAGTCCTCATTGATAGGCTAATTGGAAAACATCTATAGCTTTCAAATGGTATCACTTTTTTTGAATCCAAAAGATGTGTCACATTCTATGATTCACATACTATAGGATTAAAAAAAATAAAAATTGAATTTCATGAAGTTTTGACCAAGTTAAGGTGGTTAGACATACGATTTTTTTATATTTTCAAAATTTGTAAGAACAAATCCATAATTAATTATTTACTTGGCAAAAAATTAGAAAAAAATATGCATCATATTGGGACATGATTCCTCTACTTAAATCTAAAATATTATAAAAAAATATTATCATTTTATTGTGGTTAGGGTGGTCAGACAGACACCTACTTATTTTTTCCCTAAAATTTAAGTACTACTGCATTGAAATTTCAAATTTTCACCAAATAGATTTTTTTTTTTTAACAAACCTAGTAGTTTAGAAACTACATTCAATTTTCTATAGATTCTATTCTTACATATTTTTGAAATAATATAGATATCTTATTCAAATTTTTACGTCAAGTTGCCTAACTCTGATTTTCTGAATTTTTTGCCACTTAAGGGCCTATTTTTTCCATGATGATCTTGCACATACCCATATGTTAATTTATTGTCTACCACAAGTCATGTCAATTAACAATAACAAGTCTTTTTAAACATTAAAAAGCCTTAAATGAAAGTATTTTATATCTCCCATCAATGTTGATGTTCCATAATGACTAAAACTTTTGCATGAGAACATATACAACTCATGACATCTCTTGAGTGATTGAATGAAGTGGGGGATAATGCATTACATCCACACCCTTTAATAATAAACTTTCATGACACCCTATTTCTTACAATCACTCCATAAAAAATCAATTATGCATCCTAGACTTGAGTTGGTATTCATTAGAATTTGATTTTTGACATTTTGCATTATGATGAAAGTGGGTTAGGTAGCCTCTAGAATCATCCTGAAAATGTGATCAAACATTCTTCCAGATCCATGGAAATGCATTGATATTTTGATTGATGTTATGGGAGCATGGTTGTGAAACAATTTTTTTTTAAGTAATTAAGGTTACAAGATATTAATTCTCAAAGTAGCTCACCCATCCTTTTCTGAAACTATCCCTGTCAAAATCATCTAAAACTCACCAACTCATCACCTTGAGAAAATATCTTATCTCTTCTGGGGAAGTTGCCACTTGGGGGATTAGTTCACCTAATTCAAATCAACATGTGTACAAAAAGTATCTTTACAAATCCATTTCTTTCACAAAATATTAAAGGTCAAAGTTGACCCTTCTAAAAATTTCTAGAATTGCATTCATCAAAACTATGTAAATGTAAAATATAATTTTCTTTTGGCTTTGAAAAATATCAAATGAGATGCTGGGGCTATTAAAATTGGCATGAAAGTATATTAACATGGGAAAAATTTGAGACACCAATTGGTTTGTCATGAAAATCATCCATCTCATAGATATTAGCTTTCAAAGTTGACCCCCCCATAAATTTTAATAATGTGCAGATAGCAAAACCTTCCAAAACCCTGTGAAATTTGATCATAGGGGGTTTAAATAATACATACACACCAACATATGGAAGATGAATATGCTTGCAAAGTTATTTGACATAAAAGTGAACAGGTTTCAAGTTATGATCCTCCAAAGTAGGCTACTGGGACAAAATTTATAGGTACATTTTGAAATGTTGTAATCAACTTTCTCATCATGGGAAGCTCAAATTTTGCAAAAATTTGAAGGTTCCAACAAGGAAAATAAGATGAAAATGGCCGATTAGGATGATAAGGGATGATTATGGTGAGGTAGGGGTGATTAGGATTAGAAGGGATGATAGCAGATTAGGATGGGTTATATAGGATTAGGTGATTATGATGAAAAGGGATGATTAGGATGGAAAAGATAGTATGATTAGGATGTGGAGGGATGATGAGATTAGGAACAATTTTATGAGGTGAAGTTTTTTCTTGCTTTACTAGGAGATAGAATTGAAAGCACACAAACAAACAAAGTGACCAAGTTTCATGGATTTTTGTAGTGTATGTTCAATCCTTAGCCCCTTGGCTAATTCATTTTTCACAGGTATAGCACAAGAAAAACATTTCAAGCACTTGATTACCAACCCTATGCTCAAGTAGGTTTATAGATTAATGTGGGTCCACCACCCAAGAAAGATTGGGTTAATACTCCTTGATACTTGGGTGGACCACTTGAGCACTCTTTCTCACGAAGGAAAATAGGTAGAGATCCAGTGGCACAGGGTTGTCAATGGACGCCACAGGCTCAATGTTTCTCTCTCCTTAAGAACTATCATAGTTCACCATGAGAATTTTTATCTCAACCTAAGGGAGTACATGGTGAGTAACTTCAGGGTATAATTTTCATCCCTTGCACCACACTAATCTATGTTTGATGGCTTTCTAGGTTTTTAATATTTTTCTAGGGAGTCCTCTATATACGCAAGGCATGTGAGGCTCAAATTGTGAACACTAGTTTGTCACAAGTGTAGGTCAGGAGCTTCAGTGAGGTACTAAAAGCTCAAACCATCCCTTCACTCCTAGCTCATAATCACCCTAAGCAATCAGAGCTCTTCCAATTATGACACAACTAGATTGGGGTACAAATTTAGTTGTCCCCCATTTATATAACCTAGGAGTACGCATGGTTGAGATCGTCCCCTAGGTTGATGAAACCCATAGGTAGGTATCTTAAAGGGAAATGTATGATATGTGTTTTTGATCCTGAAGATTGGACAAAGCACTAGAGGAGAGCATACACACAAAACTAGCAACCTTATGTTTACCTAAAACATTGATCTAAAAAAATGAAGAGATGCAAAAATTTCTCATCCACAAGATCACGCTAAGTTTGAGAGGAGAGAATACATATATTGTATCCTTCCAAGCATGAAAAAACAAGTTAATAATCCCAGCACTCTAATTTTAGTGCCTAAATTAGTTGAAAAAAGAGAATCTTGGAGAAACGAATTTGTAAAAAACTGCTAGTTGTTTGATGAATTTTACTTTGACAATCAATTTCAAGCTACAAAAAAGTGGTTAGATGAAAATATGATCAAATAAAAATATTTTTAGGATGAAGATAAGCATAAAAATATGATGTCTTTTTCCTTAGATGAGGATCAGAGACTTGCAACAAACATTAATAGCCCAAAAATAGAGATTAGATGGAAAAAATAGCTGAAGAAAGCTTTAAAATGCAACTTGAAACTTAGGTTCATCTTTGTAGATAAACCTATACCTCTATTAAAATAGAGGCGCCATTCTATGAACAACGGCACAGTTTTGCAAATTGGGCCAAAAAGATAGCTTTCGGGTGTGAATATGTGATGTTTGTCAGATACCCAGTTGAGTAAACAACCTAAAAATGCATGTAATACCTTAAAAATGAAATATTTGATGCCACAAACACCTGATAAACCCCAAAATATGTCCCAAAAAACATAGGTGCAACTATTTTGAATAGAGGCACCACAATTTTGCACTTAGGCACCACTTTGTAGAATGTGTTAGAAAATGACCCTTAGATGTCAAAAAATGAAGTTTTGGACCAACCCAAATGGGGAAATGGATAGATGAACATATGGGGGACCTAAAAAAATGAATATCTAGCCAAAAAATGCACCCTAATGTCATGAATATGAGCTGAAAATAAAGATAATAGGTCACCTAGAAAGCTTGTATGAAAACCTAGTTTCACAAAACTTTAAAAACACCTAGTTGAAGCATGAAAATGATGGATGAAACTACAAAAAAAAGTGTTAGGACAATGAAGAACTACAAAAAAATATGTTAGAAGCTAAACAAACCCTAGATCTAGGTCAGAATGATGAAATAAGTATGGGGAAGCAGAAGTGCAATAGTTTTGAATGTAGGTGCTTTAGTTTTGAACTTAGGCGGCGCCACAAGTTTGAACTTAGTTGCCACAATTTAGCACTTGCGTGCCAAAATTTTTCACTTTGGACCAATTTTGTGTAACAAAGATGCAATTCTATAGTGATTTCCCGAAAGTGATCCCTGCAACCTCAAAACACAAAAAAAATTCAAGAAATGTTAGAATGAAGGGTGGGAACCCACCAGGCATGCCAAAATGAAGAAGGGAAAGATGAATATGATCTAAAATAGATGAAAATGAATAAATTTAAACAAAAATAAGATTATACCTTCATAGTCTTTTCCTCTTCATGGATTCGGCTCATAAGAAGCACCCATTTCTTGTAGATTTGCTCGAAATATTGAGATGGATGTGGTTGCTCAAGATCTTAGCATGATGATGGTAGGATAGTGATGGATTGAAGGGATATTTTGATGGCATAATGGTGAGATGAATGTGTGTTGTAAGAATGAGAGTCAAGGCATCATTATATAGAATTTTGGTGAGAGGAATCAAGGGCTAGGATTGATTGGTCAATGGAGGGTAGATATTTAAAGGAGGATAGGGTTTGGATCAAGGTATGAAGATTGATTAGCCTTGTAACAAGTGTCACAAGATAGAAAGGGGTAAAATGGGGAGGTTTTCTAACACATGTGTGAGCACACATGGGAAGAGGGACATTAAATTTGTGTAAGGGATAGGGTGGCTTGTGTAAGAGATAGTGGGGGTAGGTGAGATCACACACATGTGTGAGAAGAGGGTAGAGGATAGGCTAGGAAACTTGTCACTTAGTGACAAGTTTGGGGGGATGTGTAGGAATTTTAAATTAGAGGAAAATGATAATGATAATTAGTAATGAGGATTTAATTGATTAATCAAATATTAATTAATTTAATGGGCTTAGTTGAGATAATAAACTATGGGTTTATCAACTGAGGTGGAGTTAAAAGATTGAGAATGGGATAATGAGGGTTAGGAAGTGGACAAGGTTAATTAATCAAGGATTGATTAACTAAAGTGGGATAATGGGATTTTAGAGGAATGTAGGAAAAGGTTAACTTTAATTAAATAAATATTGTTTTATTTAATTAAAGGCGTGGATAAAGGTAAAGGGGAAATTAATTAAATAAATAATAGATATTTAATTAATTAATTATTAGGATAAAGGAAGTGTTGATGGGTGTTTTAGCACTTCTCAACAAAGGCAGTGCATAGGTGCACTACCTCTCTTGAAAGGAAATCTCCAACAACAATTCCTAAAAATCACCCCAAGGTCTCTTCAGTGTCATGTCATGACTTGCTTGGAATATTTCAATTGGTGTTAAATGTGATCTTGTTGGTAATCACATGGAAAACTTACAAAGTTAACCTAGAGGAGAATTGGTTCTTCCAATGGAGTTCTTAAGATGGGAAGGTGATTGTGCATTTGTTGTAGGTTTGAAGAGCAGTCTAGAACTCCTATTTCATCTTCATATTTGGCTTTAAAATATGCAATGAACCTTGTTCAAAGTCACTATATAAAAAAAGAAGAAAAAAAAGGACAGGGAAGAGAGTAAGTTCCTAGACATGAAACTACTGATGAACAATGATAATGGAGGACCCTATAGTGGACAGCCTTCCAAAAAAAAAGTTCCACTTAACCAAATCAAATTATAGTGTCATGAAACCTGTGCAATCTTCTAAGGTCTACAAATTTTCAACCTTTGATTCACCATAAAGCATGAACAAGAGATAGAACTTAACTGCAACATTCATATAATGTTCAAAATAGATTTACACTACAGTTTATCATCAATAAACATCAAAAAGCATGAACAAGGAAGGGCATCAATACAACAAAATTCTTCAAAACCAATTAAAAACATTAACTAACTACTAAAGCAAGATAAAACATATAGAACAAAAAATTTAATCTACTCAAATTCACTAACTATGAGAAGAAGAATCATGCAAAATAAAGTTGGAACTCAAGAATCCACCAAATAAATGAATTTCTATTAAAATTCCAACATCATGTCTTTACAACAACTTCACTCTCTCTTGAAAATGAGAGGAGACCCCCTATTTATAGTGTTCAAAAAGAAAAATGAATGGCCAAGATTCACTAAAAATTAAGGTTTCACCTACCCCCAAATATATTGCAATTTAAAATTACATTTTTTCATTTAGCCTATTTTGTCCTTGTGTGGCAACACTATAGCTCTTTTGTCTTGTAGTGGATTCATATTTTGTTGTAGCTACTTTGTGAGGAAATCATCATCAATCACAATATTTCCTTCATTCCTCTTCACGGTGGCGTACTCCAAAAAAATTTCAATCAATGCTTGGAGCTTGTACCACTCCAATATATCCAACTGGATCACCTAAAAGTTCAATTTCCTGGATTTTTTCATGAGCTCATCCAAGTCCCTGTCATACTTTTGTGCATTCTTTATCACCTGTTCATATTGGGTGAAGGCTTGTGCAACAAAACCCATAAAATCTAGTGTAACTACATCTATGGTCCCATTTTCCATCTTCTTGTGAAAGTATGGCTTTATTTTCTCTAGGTCTAGCTCAATGACTTGCACATCAAAATCTATCATCAACATTTGATATTCTTCAGAGGCTGCCCTAATTTCTTTGACCCAATCAATATCAAGCTCTACTTCATGGAGCACTTGTTCCAATACCTCCTTTCTGTGGTCTAAGCTCAACTTCCATGTCTCCACGAGCCAGTGGTCACCCTCTACCAAAGCAAACTCCTTCTTCTAGGATCGATCAGGTATCTTGAGAATAGCCTCAAGCTTGGGATATGTGATTTTTTAGAACTCTCAAAAGTCGGTGTAGAATTTCCTTATTCCCTTGAGTACCTTTTATACTTCTAGGAACTTGTTGGTTGTCCTGACAGTGCGACCTATGCTCATATTTCCATTGTAGAGGACCTACTAGAACCAATCCTTCGTGGCCTTTGTCCAATTCTTTCTTCTCTCTAACTTATCAATGTGGTCCTTGAAAAGTAGTTGTGGTGGCACTGATGACATAGTGGGAAGTTCCTCGGGTGATAACTATTGCTGAATGTAAGTGGTTAGATCCACCACCTATGTTTTTAACTCGTCTTTGGAGGTGTTATCCTTATGCATTTGGTGCACGATGGTGGTGATGGATCCCTGAAGATTGTCAATTTTCTACTCTCTTATTGCTATTCCTATATCAAAGGGTAGAAATGTTATAGATGACCCCCTCTTCTCCCACCACCAGAGTGGCTATTTGTATAGTTTTGGATCCTGATGCATCCATTTTCAGATGAGATCTGACCTATGGCCCTTTCTCCTTCCTTGTACTTATTTGGGCTAAAGCCAAGATGGCCTCTAGTATTGCCTTTAGATCCCTAGGAGGCAGAGTCTTCTTTCCTAATTATTTCACTAGCCATTCAAGCATTTGAGACTCCTCTTTCAGTGACTCGTGATCACCCTCTTCCTCGTGGGTGTGTTGGATTTCCATTACTTTGTCACCCAGAGATTCTTGCTCTATCCTTTATTCTTCCTCCTCATCATAATCCTGAATAAATACAGTTTCTTTTCTTGGGGACTTAGTGGCTACATGCTCTTTGGGGCTATCTCGCCCTTTAGTAGTTCTCTCATCTTCTTCTTGTTCATCCCCATGCTCTTCATGGTGTAATGCTTCTGGGCTCTTCTTCATGGCTTCAACCTCTTCTTTAGGATTTTCTTCTTCCATTTCTTCCTTTTCCTTTTCTTCTTTCCCTTCGGGAAGAGACATCTCTTTATCATGCTTGGGGCTTTCATCCTATTCCCTAAGTGGAGGCTCAATGTTCTCCATTTTCTCATCTGCATCCTTCTCTTCATTGGAGGACTACTTTTCAATTTCCTCTCCAACATTTTTGAGTTGTTGGCCCAACTCCTCTTCTAGCTGTCAGTCAAAATTTTCCATAATATATTTCACACCGAGCTCCTCAATTTCCTCTATAGATGACTGTGATTCTTCCTCTTCTCCTTCACACACCACTTTATCAATCACTAGGTGCTAGTATTCGGGGTGCTCATGGTAATCATATGCTTCCTCTTCCATCTCCTTAAAAGCTTCCTTTTCTTGCCTCTCCAATTCTTTTGATATCTACATTGTTTCTCTCATTTCTGGTGGTTCGGTTGGAGGTGTAGGGATAGTAAGGATAGCAACAACTTGCGCTAGGGAAGCTTGCACAACAGGGTTCATGAATACCCCAAAGAGCTTTGTTGGCATGCTTTGCATGTGCCTAGCAAAGGCTTCCGGAAGCAATAGGGTAGGCATTGTATTTATCGTTGTAGTGGTAAGTGGAAGAGGTCTGGATGGAGACATGGATGAAGCAAAAAGCAAAGAGGTGGCGGCAGAGGAATAATCTATCACCAATACTTGTGCAGTAGGCAGAGTGGAAGCAAGGTGGACTAAGATATCCAACGTGGGCGGAGAAGTGGCCACCATTTCCTAAGAAGTAGGTAGAGGGGTAACAATGGTGGCAATGACAATAGTGGTGACTGCGAGAGTAGAGGTAGCAAGTGGGGACTTTGGCTGCTTGGCCTCTTGTTCTTCTCCCTCATGTAGAGGATCCTCCTGGATGGTGGGCCACTCTGTGAAACTGCCAAATTTCTTTGATCTCTTGGAAGGTTCACCTTTTGAGGCCTTCCTTGAGTAAACCTTAGGCTTGGGCTGATGTTTAACCATTTCTTTCCTCTTTCTTGACTTGGTGACTGGAGGAGATTTAGATGTTTCTCCAGATGGGGAAACAACAGTAGAGGCACTATCAGTCTCACTTCGTGGCTCATCCTCGATCTCATCATAGGTGAAAGTGGCTATGTGTAGCTTCAATTGGGTGCTCTTCCTATCGATCCATTCTTTGGTTCTTTCCTCAATCAACTTCATCAGAATATCAAGGTCATTGACCTCTTCTTCATTCCATTCAATTAATGATAGTGAGAGATTGACAGCTGCACCATATCGAGGATCAATCACTATATTTTCATCCTCAACTATTTGATTTGGCATAGGGAACAAGTTGACCTTCTTGACAAAGTAAGTTGCCATGCGCATGTAGTGCGACATTCACACTTCTTTATCATCCCTACATTTGGCCCAAAATTCTTCAACATTATGTATGTGGGCATGTTCAATCCCAAATTTCTTCCTGAGCTTTCCATATAGATCCATCCACAACCAGGTAGTGTGGAGCTCCAGGTTATACTTTGTGAGTTCTTTGTTAGAATAATCCACACACTAGGATGTGTGGAGTTCATACATTCCTTTGCCAAAATAGAGTGGATAAGAATCTGTTCTCTATGCTTGTTGCTTAAGAGGGTGTGTGCTCATTGTAGCTACCAAGAGAGTTCAAGTACTATCAACTGGTCATTTGGGTACCGAGGCAGCTTATATAGTTTCTCTAAGAAACCTTCAGCTCAGATGTATGTAAAATTTGAAAATTTAATAAACAGGAAGGCGAAGCGGTGGAGGAAGGCATTAGGACTGTGGGAGACTCTCCTTTCGAAGTCACCTCCAAGCATTCTAACATAATGGCCTATGAAGGAATCAATGACTATAATATTCTTTCTTAAAGTTCTTGAATTGAAGTTGGGGATACTTGTCATAGACATTCAATTCCTTGCATGGAGCTGGATTTGGTGCTACAAATAGTCAACTGTATTGGGCACGGTCGACAAGAAAATAAACCAGTTATGATGTCATGTAAAATTGTGAAGTATTCTTTGTTGCCACAAATTGCTCATGAAGGCACTGGTTGATCATCCCTGCCTAATAGAATTTGGTTTCCCTCAGATTATTTCCTCTAGAAATTATAGCATCCATTCCTAAAAGAAGGATGCAGATGGAAGGCCCATAGCTCTGCTCAATAGGGTTACCAAGTCATGGTAATTCTCGTAGAAATCACTTTGACACTTTATTTGCACTACCCCTCTTCTCCTTCAACCAATATTGGTTGATAAGCTTCCTGCACTAGAGGGGATCAGTGTCCCACATCTACTTGCCATATTCTTTTAGTTTTTCCTCCATCTCATTAAAGGTAGGTATGTGAAAAGTTTTCTCTATTGATTTGGCTGATAAATTAGCTAGTACATTCCCATCCCTGTCCATAATTCTTCAACAATCCTCTTGATATGCCTCCCTGTAGCCCATCATGAGCTCGACAGTGATGAGAGCAAGTGAGAAACTGGAAGCCTTGGGTAACCCACTACTTCTAATTTTCTTGGCATTTTTTTTTGTGGGGTTGATCCGGACCCTTTGCTTGAATTCATCAATATCTATATGTCCCAAATTGGTATCTAAGATCTCCTTCCAATTTGTGGTGACCTTGGAGTTGAGGGGTTCCCCTTGGAACTTGTACTTCATTTGGTATTTATCCTCTTTTCCTTGGGGTGCTTTGGCTGGCTTCTTTCCATTTTCTTTCTCCATGGCCGCCTCTGAAGGTCCTGCCCCTGGTTCCATATATCCTATTGGTTTGCTCTAGTTAGATTTCGAGTTTTCTCCCTTTAGGTTTAGTAACTTTATATAGAAATTGAATAAAACTTAAAACACGGCTCATGACAGAAAACTTACCTATGAGACCTGGTGAAAGTGAATGAATGATCATCTAGCAAAGGCTTCATATTGGCAAATTAACTCGGCGGGCGCAACAACGGCATTGGTGGGGGCTCTTTGACTCATTTATGAAATCCTAACAAGTGAAAATGATAGCTCAAGATGGGCTATTTATTAAAAATTTAGCATTTAATGCCCCTCATAAATGTGGGTACAATGGAACTGAGGGCTGGTGAGCAGTTAGTTTGAAAATGGCGGCGGGAACGATGGAGTCCGCTAGGTGGACGATCTAGGTAGGAGTTAGCTGTTTGGGCAACCGACAGTGAAAGTAGCAATCGAGGATGTAGGTCTCGCGACATGGAAGGATGTTGGATGAATGCCATTCAGAACAGCCAGAAAGCTAAGGAAACTCGCATGGAGTAGCCTACAGGGATGGACCCACACTACCCCAAAGACACTAGCTTGAAGATTGAAGGAAAACAACCAAGGAAATCTCGCCAAGGACTAAGGCCTTGAAAATTTGAGGGTAACAAAATATGGTCATTTCAAGATGATTGCTCTAAAACTCATTAACCACTTAAGACACAAAATTAGGGGGCATGCAAAATGAGGTAGTGAAAAAAGTGACCCGACAAAGTGAAAAGAAAGAGGGTCCCATACTTCTTCCAAGTGAAGCAACTTAGCTAATTCTCTTCGATCCCCTTATTCATAAAAAGTGTTGATGAATTTGAGGGTTGGGATCTTGAGGTGGACAAGAAATATAGGATCTAGGCCATAAACAAGGTAGAATGGGGAATCACCCAAGGAGGCCTAGTGACATGTGCGGTCTGCCCAAAGGAAAAAGCGAAGCTAGGTATGCTAGTCCTTGGGATTCCTATTAAGTAACTTTTTGATGATGGTGATGAGGTTCTTGTTTCTAGATTCTGCCAAACCATTTCCCTAAGGATGGTAGTTGGATGAAAACTTAAGGGAAATATCATAATCAAAGGCCCAACTAGTGAATTTAAGTGAGGAAAAGGGAGGGCCATTGTCACAAACTAAGGAATATGGGCAACCAAAATGACTTAAAAGATAACTTTCAAGAAAATTTGTAACTACCTTTGTGGTGCATTGTCCACATGAAATAGATTTTGTCCATCTAGTACAATAATCAGAGGCAGTTAGAATGTACTTGTGACCTGCAGATGATGGTGGGTTTATTGGAGCAATGAAGTCGAGACCCCATTACACGAATGGTCTTACCTCCAAGACTAGTTGCAGCGGGACAACAACATTCCTTTCTTTGGTTATGGTGGTCTCGAAGACGTGGCACGTATGAACATGGCTATGAGTATCTTTAAAGACTGTTAAACAATAGTAACCCACTTGTAGGATCTGATGTATGGTTGAAATACTAGATCCATGACCATTACCAAATTTATCATGAAATTCTTTTAAGACCCACCTTGCTTCTTCTTTTCCAAGGCACCTAAGGTAGACGGCTTCATGATTCTTCTTGTAGAGTATAGATCCTCGTAGTATGTAGCTGCTGCTTTTCAAATAGAGAGCACATTTTTGGACACTATAGAGATGAGGTAGACATTTTTTGTTTAGAAAGTAGTAGAGTATGTCATCATACCATTCCCCTGGAGAGACATCTTCAAGTTGATATTATTGAACCGTAAGCTTGGGTCATGCTTCAGCCGCTATCTCAACTATTGTTTGGGTGAGTACCTGTCCTCTCCCTAGTTTCATCAGCTAAATTTCCATGTCATAATCCTACAACAGTGTGACCCACTTTTCTCTTCTTTCACCCAACTCATTTTGCATTATCAATGTCTTTACTTTCTGATCAAAGACAATGGCAAACACCTTGTTCTGTAGGATGTAGTGTCTAAATTTTTGAACTCCCCTAACCAAGGCATACACCTGCTTTTCTACATTATGATACCTCATTTTAGTATCCTTCAATGGAGTACTCATGAAAGAAATGTGGTGCTCATTCCCTTCGTCATCCTTCTGGGTGAGAATGCTAGCACACGAATAGTCTGAAGCAGAGGAGTAAATATAGAAGGGCTTCAGATAATCTAGGTTGACTAGCATAGGTGCTTCAACAATATTTTTCTTAATTTCTTCAAAGGACTAATTTTCTTCTTGGGACCACTCAAGTTTTTTGTCTTGCTTCAACATTGCATTGAGTAGCTTGACAATTTTAGCAAAGACTGTAATAAATTTTTGGATGAAATTTATCTTTTTGAAGAAATATTTTAGCTCTTTCTTGCTTCCGTGCAATTGGATCTTCAAGAGGGACTGGATGCACTCAAGATCTATGGATATTCCTTGTTCTAAAATAGCATTCCCAAGGAGCTTTCCTTCAATGACTCTAAAGATGATTTTCTTTGGATTGAGAGATACCCCAAATTCTCTACATCTTTGAAAAACTTTCCACATATCAAAAACATGATCAACTCGCTTCTTTGAGAACATGGTAAGATCATCCATGTAGATGATTCTACATTTTCCAATTAGGTCCTTGAAGGCTATATCCATCACACGTTGGAAAGTGGCGCCAGCATTGATGAGTCCAAATGACATTCTTCTATAGGCAAAGGTTCCCCACTTGGTGGTGAACGTTGTCTTGTGTTGATCTTCATATTGCACCATCACTTGGTTATATACATAATATCCATTGAGGAAGGACATCATCTATGATCCATTAATAATCTACAATACCTCATCAAATGAAGGCACTAGATAGTTATCCTTCTCTAAAGCTCTATTCAGGTTGCAAAAGTGCACACACAATCTGATTTCTCCTTTCTTCTTCCTAATCGGGACCAAATTATCCACCCATGTGGAGTGTCTGACCAGAAAGATGATTGTGGCTGATAGCAACTTCTACACTTCTTTGTAGATGATGGGCTCCAACAATGCATTGATGGGATGTCATTTTTATAATGGTCAAACATCTGGTCTAAGAAGGAATAGTGTGTGTGATAATGGAGGTATTGTAGCTCTTCAAATCTTAATAGCTCCATTCCACTACATCATGATACTTCCGCAAAGAATCAATGATTCCTTTTCTTTCTTCTGATGTACAAACTTTACCAATAAACAAATTTTTAACCTCCTCAGTTGTTCCAAGGTTGTGAGTGTTGCATTGATTATTGATGGAGTCCTTTGCCTACTGATCTTGGTCTCAGATCTAATCTAGGTCAAATATCTATTCAAGCTGGACCATACCCCTTGGAATGGTGTTCATCTTGAGATTGATGAATCCTATATCCAATTCAACCTCTTTGGGCTTAGTTTCATCAATTATTTGGGTAGAAAACACATCAAAACTAGTGATGAATTCCAAGATGTGCTTATTATCATTGAACACCTGAAAATGAGTGACATTATCTGACATAGATGGGGTGGAAATAAGCTCAATAGTGAATCTTTTAAGGCCAGACAAGGAAAGTGGTTGAAGTGTGCTAGCTGCTTGAGCTATGACATCAACAATGTGGTTTTGGGAGCGAGGGATAAACTAGATATTAAAGGTATCTAGGCTTTCTAATAGATCCCAAACTCTATGCCTATAGTTTACAAGCCTTCTATCATGGCAGGAGTATAATTTTCTGACATATTTTGCTACCAATTCTGAATCACCAAAGACTTACAGCATTTTAACTTTCTTTCTTAGAGCCATTAGGAGACCATGAACTAATGCTTCGTACTCTACTACATTTTTGGTACAATAAAATTGGAGTCTATGAGCAGCAAAGTAAGTCTTACCCTTAGGACTGATGAGTTCAAATCTGGCTCCCACTCCTTGCTTGGATTTAGATCCATCAAAGTGTAGCATCCAAAATTTGGAAGGTTCTCTAACTCCGGGGCTAATGATGTGTTCATTCCCATTTGGTTGCATGCTTGCATCTATAATTTCTAGCACGGAAAATGAATCAGCATGATCGGCGACAGGCGGTTCAGTTGACAGCTCCTCTTGAGGTATAACTTGTCCTTTGACACGTTCTACTACTATTTGACACAAGCAACACTCAAATTCTAAGCGGGAAGCATTATGTACTCTGTACCAACTAGGCAACAAGAGTTCTTGGAAATTCATTATGGCCCCTAGGCTGAGCTGATCTTGTATGCACTTTTCGATGAAACCCTGGGATCCCTCTAGCAGTCCCAAATTCTCATCATCATATATTTCATCATTGTTTGATTTGGCCTGCACTTCGGTGCTTTGAGGCATATAGGCTAAGTTGACTGAGGGGCTTCATAGTACCAAGAAGACTTCTTTAGTCATCTCTTCTTCTTGAGCCATTGATTCTTCCTGGTATGCCATTGGAGAATAATTTCCCAACTCCATTTCAACAAACAACACCTCATTGGTGTTGTTGTACTCCATAATCACGAACTTCATGCGGGGTTCCCGATCAATGCGGATCTAGTTTGGCATCCCCTTCCATGGAAACCACATGTGATAGAAATTAGTTATGGCATACCCATTCAATGCTTAGGTGAAGTCACATCCCAAGATAATTCCATATGTGTTAGGAATATCAACAACCTGGATGTCAATAACTTGTTGTACCCTCGGATCTGCATCAATTCGCATAGGGATACAATTGATCTCTCCAAAAATATTCACCTTAGTTTTATCTAGCTGAGTTACTTTTCTTCTTGAGGGTGTGGGTACAATCCCAAGAGCTTTTCATATAGCCAAAGACATGACATTGGCTAATGCTCTCGAGTCAATCAAGCAATTATGTAGGTTCTTCCCAAATACTTGGATAGTGGTAAGGAAAGGGGGCATTTCTAACCTCCCCTAGAAGAGTCCCATAGGTGTGTTAGCTTGGGCCACTTGACCTTTATCTTTTTCATTTGTATTTTCCTTGGATTGTCCCCAACTTTTCTCTTTAGCAGGTTGTTTTCTCGTTTACTAATTTGGAGGGACATACTTTTTCTTTCCTATAATTTCCTAAATTATAGGCTCATGAGGTGGCTCTTCAAAAGAGATCCTTTTGGTTGAAATTTCCTATGTTTCCTTGGAGGAAGGAGTTTCATTAATAACTCTAAAGAATGTGTGCCTAACTGTAGGGACCTTGAGTAACTCAAAGGTAGATAGACTGATTTTTACATTCTTGAATTCCTCAGTGACATACTTGCCCATTTGCTCGATTTCAGACTCAAAAGCTTTACCTATGGAAGAGCTAGTTGGTTGGTTTCTCATTTGGCTCAGTTATTTTCTCTTATCAAAGTATTAAGTTGGTACATGGGGAAAGCCCAGATTGTTGCTGACATTAGGATCAGGTGGGGTACTAAATTTTTTCAGCAGAGTAGAAGTAGTGAAAGGTCCTCCTACTTGTCTATTCCTCAATAAATACAAAGATGTTCTTTGATGAAACATTTGGACCTCATCCTCATGAAACTCTTCTTCATCTATGGGACCATTATCTACTAAATTAAATAGCTGAGATAGAGTTTCTTCATTACTTACCTCTTTCACTTCTTCATTCTTTGGGGAGGTGGCCTCAGTTTTTGGTGTGTTGCTATCACTCTGCAGAAAGGGAGCCTGATTGACCACAAGACAAGAGGATTCATAGGGCTCTGATGGGACTAAATCTTAGCAACCAATACTATCCATAACATTCTAAACTTCAACTTGGAAGATCTCCACATCTCTGAGGAACTCAGGGCAATCCAGCTCAGAGTGTCTATTTGTTTTATGAATCCGACACCATCTAGATAAGGTAGCCTCGGCGAGGTACATTCCACTGGTTGCCTTTTCCATGTTCGCAGACTGGTCAAGAGGAGTGGAAACACCTACATTTTTTGGCCTTGTATTCCACATTTGGTTCTGCCTCTAAGAAGGTCTCCTTTTGAAATTCTAATTGGAGCGTTTCCCTTGCTCATAATTTTGCTTGGATGAGGTACCCACATCATGACTATCCTTGTTATCTAGGTTGAGATTGGCCCGAATGCTGAATTGAGAAGCTTGTAGCTGGATATTCTAATTTCTCAAGTGTGTCATTTTAGTGGACATCTTTCAGATCATCTCCATTAGCTCATCTAAATAATCCTTCTTTGTATTTCTCATCTACGGTGTTTGATTTTGGAGAAAGATAGGCTATGCTGCCAGTTGATTTTGTTGAGCAAGTGGAAATTAGGGCACTTGAGGTTGTTGTGAATATGCTTGTTGCTAAAGGGACTATAAATAATGAGGAATGGGAGGTGCTTGATTCATTGGTTGTCCAGGATGAGGAACTATGGGCAATTGTGGCATTGAGTTCATAAGAGGTGTATGGTGTTGGAGTGTATGATTGAGCCCTTGAATTTGCATAGGATGAGTGACCTTCCCTAAGGAAGGTAGTGGACTAGAAATGTTTTTCCCTAGGTCAATGCTGGCTTTGACTACCATGACATCAGCATCCACCAGTCTGGCAGGTGGTGGGTTCATTATTTTCACAAATACTGTAGTGAGATTATATAGGGCAATGTAATAGACTGGCAAAATAGCAGCATCATTAAGTACATATGCAGCTTGTAACCTTGTGTATGCTCAGTGAAACTGATCATCGAAGGATCCGATTGGCTCATTAACCTCTTTGTAGACAGACATGAGCTACTGGTATAGCTCTGAAGGGCTAACCAGTATCCTGTATTTCCTGAAGAAGGAATTCATCAAAAGGTCCCAAGTGGTAATGGTCCTTGTTGGTATATTGATATACTAGTAGAAAGCCTCTTCCCCTAAGGAATAAGGAAAGATTCTGCATGTCATGTCCTCATGATCAATCTACATATGCTTTAGTGTTGTTTGAAATATTTTGATGTGCTCTTTCGCTATCCTCTGTGGATCTTGAGAATTGAACTTTGTGTAAAAGCTCTTCGGGTTCTTGGGAATGTCATGGTAATCATTGAACAACAAGAAGAAGGGTTATTCCCCAGCCAAGCCATGAGGGGAGGCAAAGGTGGTATTTGTTGTTGAACAACAACTTGGGGCTGCACAAGGGTAGTGATAGTTGGGACTCCACCTTGGACTTGGAAGGCAGGGAAAGGGGCAGCACCTTGGCTACGGGAAGCAAGCGGTGGGAAAGTAATTTGGTACGACTGAATGAAAGAGATGGAAGTTGAGAAGGGTGTATGAGTATGGGATGAATGGAAGGAGGAGAGAGTTGAAGGTGAAGTCAAAGAGGATGGAATGGAGGAGGAGGAAGAGGCTGCATCCTCTCTTTTAATTCTTCTATCCCTTGTGACTATAGTTACTTAAATTCCCTTTTATTGGGTGTTCATCTTAAAACCCTTTGGGATCTCTCAGAGGAGAATGAACCACTTCCATTCTAGCTTAACTCAAAAAGGGCCCTCCTTCTAGCACCTATTCTTTTGATGTGTGTTTTAGCACTTCTCAACATAGGCAGTGCATAGGTGCACTACCTCTCTTGAAAGGAAATCTCCAACAACAAGCTACTAAAAATCACCCCAAGGTCTCTCAGGTTTCAAGTCATGACTTGCTTGGAATTTTCAGTTGGTGTTAATGTGATCTTGCAGGTATTCATAGGGAATACTTAGATAAGTTAAGCTAGAGGATAATTGGTTCTTCCAATGGAGTTCTTAATATGGGAAGGTGATTGTGCATTTGTTGTAGGTTCGAAGAGCAATCTAGAACTCCTATTTCAACTTCAGATCTGGCTTTACAATGTGCAATGAACCTTGTTCAAAGTCACTATATAAAGAAAAGGAGAAAAGGACAACGAAGAGAGGAAGTTCCTAGAAATCAAACTACTGATGAACAATAATAATGGAGGACCCTATAGTGGACAACCTTCTGAAAACAAAGTTCCACTTAACCAAATCAAATTACAGTGTCATGAAACCTGTGCAATCTTCTAAGGTTTGGATATTTTCAACCTTTCATTCACCATAAAGCATCAATAAGAGATAGAACTTAAGTGCAACATTCATATGATGTTTAGACTAGCTTTACACTACAGTTTAACAACAATAAACATAAAAAAGCATGAACAAGGAAGGGCATCAACACAACAAAATTCTTCAAAACTAATTAACAACATTAACTAACTACTAAAGCGAGATAAAACATATAGAACAACAAAGTTAATCTACTCAAATTTGCTAACTATGAGAAGAAGAATCATGCAAAATAAAGTTGGAACTCAAGAATCCACCAAATCAATGAATTTCTATTAAAATTTCAGCATCATGTCTTTACAACAACTCCACTATCTCTTGAAAATGAGAGGAGACCCCCTACTTATAGTGTTCAAAAAGAAAAATGAATGGCAAAGATTAATTTTAATTGTGTGGCCAAGATTCACTACAAATTAGGGTTTCACCTACCCCCAAATATATTGCAATTTAAAATTATATTTTGTCATTTAGCCTATATTTTCCTTATGTCGCAGCACTATAGCTCTTTTGTCTTGTAGCTGATTGCTCTTTTATTGTAGCTACTTTGTGATGCACTCATGATCAATCACATGATTTCCCTCATTCCTCTTCATGGTGGCGTACTCCACAAATTTTACAATCAATGCCTGAAGCTTGTCGCACTCCAATATATCCAACTGGATCACCAAGAAGTTTAATTTCTTGGATTTGTTCGTGAGCTCATCCCAGTCCCTATCATACTTTTGTGCATTATTTATTACTTGTTCAAATTGGGTGAAGGCTCATGCAACAAAACCCATAAGAGCCGGTGTAAGTGCATCTATGGTCCCATTTTCCATCTTCTTGTGAAAGTATGGCTTTATTTTCTCTGGGTCTAGCTTAATGATGGGCACATCAAAATCTGTCATTAGCCTTAGATATTTTTCAAAATCCACCATGATTTCTTTGACAAAGTCAATATCATGCTCCAATTCATGGAGCAATCATTCCAATACCTCCTTTCTATTGTCTAAGCTTAGCTTCCATGTCTCCATGAGCTAGTGGTCACCTTCTACCAAAGCAAACTCCTTCTCCCAGGATCCATCAGGTATCTTGAGAATAGCCTCAAGCTTGGGATATGTGATTCTGTATAACTCTCGAAAGTGGGTGTAGAATTTCCTTATTCCCTTGAGTACCTTTTGTACTTCTAGGAACTTGTTGGTTGTCTTATCAGCGTGGCCTTTGCCCATATTTCCATTGTAGAGGACCTGCTAGAACCAATCCTCTGCAACCTTTGTCCAATTCTTTCTTCTCTCTAACTTATCATTGTTGTCCTTCGACAGCAGTTGCAGTGGCACTAATGACGTAGTGGGAAGTTCCTCTGGTGACAACCATAGTTGAATGTAACCTGTTAGATCCACCACCTATGCTTCTAACTCTTGTTTGGATGTATTATACTTATGCATTTGGTGCACGATGGTGGTGATAGATCCTTGAAGATGGTCGATTTTCTACTCTCTTTTTGATGTTCCTAGATGAAGGGTAGAAACATTATAGCTGATCCCCTCTTCTCCCACCACCGGGGTGGTGATTTGTACAGTTCTCAATCCTAATTCATCCATTGTTAGATGAGATCTGACCTTTGGCATTTTCTCCTTTCTTGTACTTATTTGGGCTCGAGCCAAAATGGCCTCCAATCTTGCCTTTGGATCCCTAGGAGGTGGAGTATTCTTTTCTAATTATTTCTCTATCCATTCAGGCATTTGAGACTCCTCTTGTGGTGATTCATGATCACCCTCTTCCTCACGAGTGTGTTTGACTTCCATTGGTTTTTCACCTAGAGCTTCCTACTCTTTCCTTTCTTCTTCATCCTCATTGGAATCCTGAATAAATATAGTTTCTTTTCTTGGGGACTCGGTGGTTGCATGCTCCTTAGGGCTATCCTACCCTTCAGTGTAGTTCTCTCTTCTTCTTCATGTTCATTCCCATGCTCTTCACGGTGTTCTGCTTATGGGATTTTCTTCATTACTTCAACCTCTTCTTAGGCTTGTCTTCTTCCTTTTCTTTTCCTTTTCTTCTTGCCCTTCAAAAAGAGGCATCTCTTTATCCTGCTTGGGGCTTTCATCTTGTTCCCTAAGTGAAGGCTCAATGTTCTCCTTCATTTTCTCATCTGCATCCTTCTCTTCATCGGAGGGCTACTTTTTAATTTCCTCTCCAACTTTTTTGAGTTATTGAGCCCACTCCTCTTCTAGCTTTGGGTTGAAAGTTTCCACAATATATTTTGCATTGGGCTCCTCGATTTCCTCTTTAGAAGGCTATGATTCTTCCTCTTCTCCTTCACACACCACTTTATCGATCACTAGGTACTAGTATTCAGGGTGCTCATGGTAATCATCTGTTTCCTCTTACATCTCCTTAGGAACTTCCTTTTCTCACCTCTCTAATTCTTTTGATATTTTCATTATTGCTTTCATTTTTTGTGGTTCGGTTGAAGGCGTAGGGACAAGAAGGCCAACAACAACTTGCATTAGGCCAGCTTGCATAGTAGGGTTCATAAATACCCCAGAGAGTGTCGTTCACATGTTTTTCTTGTGCCTAGGAAAGGCTTCTAGAAATGATAGGGTAGGAATTGTAGTTTTTGTTGCATTGGTAAGTGGAAGAGAGGTGGATGGAGACATGGATGAAGAAGAAAGTAGAGAGGTGGTGGTAGAGGAATAATCTATTACCAATACTTGTACAGTATGTGGGGTGGAAGAAAGGTGGACTGAGATATCCACCGCAAGTGGAGAAGTGGCCACCATTTCCTAAGAAGTGGGCAGAGGGGCAACTATGGTGGCAATGGCAGTAGTCGTGACTATGAGAGTAGAGGGAGGAGGTGGGGACTTTGGTTGCTCGATCGTGCAGGAGCACCAGGCAAAGGACTATTTTTTTTTTGAGTTTTTAATTTTTTTGTGCTATCATAAGGTCATGTTGACCATTATTTTAGGTGCTTAGGGTTTTTTTTGGTCTTTGGGAAAGAGGGTGTCAAGATTCCAATGAGTTTAGAGGCTCACTTTGCTAAATAGTGAAAAATTGTTAAATGTCTGAAAACACAGCGGGTTTTACAAAAAGGCATTTTTAGGTCATTTAAGCCTCGACCCAAGAACCAAAATTGTTGGGGAGGAATATTTAAGGCATTCCATGACCTTTTTGGTTGGTTAGAAGTTTTTTGTATAGACTATTTTTCCAGAAATTAAAGAAAACAACGTTCTTGTTGGTGTAACAACAAATAAATGAATTAAAAGAGGAATTTTGTAGGTTTTTTTAGCATGTAGAGAAGCCTCTGGAAGTTTTTTTTGGCACATTTGATAGCTGTTCTATTGTTTCATCCATTCTTGTAAATTCTGTGTTTTATTTCCTTATTTGCTATTTTGACTGGAACTGTGTAAAAATGGAGTTCTAGGCTGCATTCCCTCTGTACCTAGAAGTATGGAATTGTTGGGAATGTGGTCAGGCTCCATCTCTATACATATTTTAGTGGTAGGTGTTAGGTTTTCTTTGGTTGCAGGAGTTATGAGAAAAGCCTTGCCCTAGGCGAGCCAGTGAGAGCCCGGCTAGGAAAGGCTGTAGAACAGCGTTGATAACTTGCAGGGGAGAAAATATTTTCAAAAAATTATTTTTGGAGAATTTAGGGGAAGGTATTGGCCACGTATGGTGCCAAGGAGGAGATCCCAGCAATCCATTTAGGAGGAGAACTTTTCACCAGTCCTAAAACTGGTTCTGAACAGTTAGAAACCCTAGTTTTCTGGGCAGTGTTTGCATGAGGGCAGAGTACGGCCTGGACAGAGCCAAGAACCTAGAAATATTGAAGTTGTAGATAGGGAAAACACATTTCCTAAGCCAAGAACCATGTTTCTTTGGTGGGTTTAGGAGGGAAAAGCAATTTACCCCTGTTTAGAGACCAAATAGTGGCTCAAGGCTAAACCTATGGAATAGGCTTCATGCAAGCGTTGGTAGGTTGGAGTCTAAGTGAAGTTCCAGAAACCTTAGGAGGTTGTTTTGGAGTTTTGAAAAACATTCCCTCACCCCTGCAAGATTCATTCATGTATTGAGGGAAGATTAGTCTTTTGGATGCATAAAAGGCTAAGGAAGAAAGGAGTCATAGCACAAGGATTTGGCTTGGTAGTTGCAAGCTTGACAAGGTAGTGAGGTTGGCAGGAGAACCAGGGGAACTTAGAAAAGGAAGAGTTCCTATAGGTTAGGTGGAATAGAAAATTTCACCAAGGAGTTCTATGACAAGGCCTAGTGCAGGAATCTGTGATTGCTTCCTGCAGCACCTGAAAATAGTGTAACTGATTCCTGCAGCTTCCAGGAATCTGTGATTGCTTCCTGCAACCTCCCTATCTCTCGACCTCTTGTTCTTATCCCTCATGGAGAGGATCCTCTTGGATGGTGTGCATCTTTGTGAAACCGCCAGATGTCTTTGATCTCTCAGAAGGTTCACCTTCCAAGGAATTCCTTGAGTACACCTTAGGCTTGGGCTGATGTTTAGCCATTTCTTTCCTCCTTGACTTGGTGACTAGAGGATATTTATAAGTTTCTCTAGATGGCGAAGCAATAGAAGAGGCACTATAAGTCTCACTTCTTGGCTTGTCATTGAGCTCAACATAGGTAAAAGTGGCTCCTTGTAGCTTCAATTGGGCACTCTACCCATTGATCCATTCTTTGGTTCTTGCCTCAACTAGCTTCACTAGAATATCGGTGTCACTGACCTCTTCTTAGTTCCAGACAATTAATGGCAGTGGGAGATTGGAAACTACACCGTATTGGGGATCAATCAATGTATTTTCATCCTCCACTATTTAATCTAGCACAGGGAACAAGTTGACCTTCTTCATGAAGTACGACATCATGTTCATGTAGTGCCTCATTCAGACTTCTTTATCATCCCTGTAGTTCACCCAAAATTCTTCAACATGATGTACGTGGGTGTGTTCAATCCTGACCATCTTCTAGAGCTTTTCATATGGATCCATCCACGACTAGGCAGTGTGCAGCTCCAGGTTATACTCCATGAGTTCTTTTTCAGAATAGTTTGCACACTGGGATGTGTGGAGTTCATACATTCCCTTGCCAAAGGAGAGGGGATAGGGAATCCACTCTCTATGCTTGTTGCTTAAGAGGGAATTTGGTCATTTAAGCTATCGAGAGAGTTCAAGTAGTATCAACCGGTCATTTGGGTACTGGGGAAGCTTATACAGTTTCCCCGAGAAACCCTTTTCTCATATGTATGTAAAATTTGGAAATTGAATAAACAGGGAGGTGAAGTGGTAGAGGAAGGCATTAGCACTATTGGAGACTCTCCTTTTGAAGTCACCTCCAAGAATTCTAATAATATGGCCTATGAAGGCATCATTGACTTTGTAATAGTCTTTCTTAAAGTTCTTGAATTGAAGTTGGGGATACCTATCATATACTTTCAATTCCCTTCTGTTGGATTTGGTGCTACAAATAGTCCCTTGTATTGGGCATGGCTGACAAGAAAATAGACCAAGTATGATGTCATGTAAAATTGTGAAGTATTCTTTACTGCCACAAATTGCTTATGTAGGCACTGGCTGATCATTCCTACCCAATAGAATTTGGTTTCCCCTGGAATTATTTCCTCTACAAAGTATAGCATCCATTCCTAAAAGAAGGATGCAGTTGGAAGGCCCATAGCTCTGCTCAATAGGGTTACCAAGTCATGGTAATCCTCATAGAAATTGTTTCGAAAGAGGTCCTGGGGCACTTAATTTGCACTTCATCTCTTCTCCTTTAGCCAGTACTGGTTGATAAGCTTCTTGAACTTGAGAGGATCAGTGTCCCACATCTTCTTTCCATATTCTTTGGGTGTTTCCTCCATCTCATTGAAGGTAGGCATGTGAAAGGTTTTCCCTATTGATTTGGTTGATAAATCAACCAATACATTCCCATCCCTATCCATAATTCTTCTAGAATCCTCTTGATATGCCTCCCTGCAAGCCATCATGAGTTCAAGAGTGATGAGAGCATGTGGGAAACCATCAACCTTGGCCAAGCCACTACTTCTAATTTTCCTGGAATTTTCTATCATGGGGTTGATCTAAAGCCTTTGCTTAAATTTATCAATATCTATATGGCATAGATTGGTATATGAGATCTCCTTCCAATCTATGGTGACCTTGGAGTTGAGGGGTTCCCCTTGGAACTTGTACTTCATTTGGTATTTATCCTCTTTTCCTTGGGGTGATTTTGCTAGCATCTTTCCCTTTTCTTTCTCCACGATTGCCTCTGAAGGTCCTGCCCCTAGTTCCATATATCCTACAAGAAAGAGAACAGTAAGCACATTCAAGCATGAAAACATGGGGAAAGCTAGCCAAAATCCTACAAAATGATGCTAAATCCAAAAATTCATCCTTTAAAAATCCTAACATCTCTTTTAGATTAGCATTGGCCTTTCACTAGAGGGAGCTTTAACACTTTGGGCCTAGGTGTATGGACTTCCTTGGGCTAGAAGTCATTCTAAGACAACTGTAGAGGGGATGACAATCAGGGCATGGCGACCCACATGTCCCAACCTGCATAGAGATTTGGTCATGAAATGGGGGGTCCACCAAGGAGGTCAATTCATTTTCGCACACGGGTCAAAATCAGTTTAGAGTTTTGGAGGTGTTAGGATAATCTTTTAACCATGCAAACATAGAGGGTAGCACGGCTATTTCAGGATTTTCCATTTAAAACGACGCTGGCAAGGCAGCGCCCCACAGGGGGCGTTGTGCCACGTAGGATCCATAACTTTCGCAGACGTCAGTACAATTCATTTGGAACCGTCTATGGTGGGTCAGATGGTGTGGGGAGACATTGGGTCATAGCCATTTGGAATGGTGAAGGCCAGATGGAGTTTCGGTGGAAGAGGCCGCATCATCGGGTCTGAGGAGGGCTTCAACGTTTCTTTGTTTACTATCTATCAGCAGGTGATGGAAAGGTCGATATCCGCATAGCAGAATAACAGAAGTTTGTAGATGCTATGAAATAGTGGGAGTGAGATGGAAGTCTCCTAACGGCTGCCCATAAGAAGTAGTCCACCTAGTTCTTATCACTTGATCATTTTCATTTTCTAGTTTGGACGGACAGGGTGGGTTCAGGACCCGCTGTGCGAAAGGATCCTAGTGTTTTTCCATTTGGAAGGGTCCTTAATGCAGTGGCGAAAAGGGATTGGTGCCCCACAAAGGTGGGCCCAAAAGAAAAGATTGCTTAGTTTTGGGCCAAGATGGTGAATCTGGCTATGGAGCTTGATGGGCGAAGGGATGGATCATGAAATCCATTTCAAACTACGAAGCTAAGGAAATTTTTTTCCAATGGTGGACTGTAGGAAAACCTTTGCAATGGACCGGGACTTGGACATTTCGGCAAGGGTGAGTTTGACCAGTAGTCAACATGGCAGAGTCCACACATCAGGAAGGCAAGGTCAAATGGTCATTTGGAACAAAAAATCATAAAGGGGATTTTGTAGATGGAAGTTCGCACTTGTGGATCTGATGGGGTTCGAAGGTTCTTCATTAGGGTTCATGATTTTTAGCTAAGTTTCAGACGACCGATTAGGGGTTCCCTTCCGTGAGGGCAGACCCGATGGGAGTGTTCATTGTTTTAAGCTTTAAAAATTCTAAAAGGAAGGTGATGGTGGAGGCTAAGGTGTGGGCCCGCAAGGCACAGATGCCCTGGTTGGAGAATGGCTGCAGGGACCTCAAGTCCTACAAGCAGCCCATGGGGCAATTTTTGAAGTTTATTAAGATTTCAACACATGGGTTTTGTTCGCCTGGGTTTTCTCTAGTTAGATTTTGAGTTTTCTCCCTTTAGGTTTAGCAACTTTATATAGAAATTGAAGAAAACTTAATACACAGCTTGCAATGGAAAACCTACCTATGAGACCCGATGAAGGTGAATGAGCGATCAGCTAGCAAAGGCTTCAGATTGGAAAATGAACTTGGCGGGCACAATGGCAGTGTTGGTAGGGGCTCTCTAACTCATTTCTAAACTCCTGATAAGTGAAAATGATAGCTAAAGATGGGATAATTATAAAATTTTGAGCATTTAGTGTCCCTCATAAATGCGGGTACGATAACACTGAGGGTTGGTGAGTAGTCAGTTTGAAAATGGCAACGAGAACGGCAAAGTCCACTAGGCAGACAATAGTCAGGAGTTAGTCGTCCAGGTGGCCGACAATGAAAATGGCAATCGAGGATGCAGGTCATGTGGCATGGAAGGATGCTAGATGAAGGCCGCTGGATGAAGGTCATTTGGAATGGCTGGGAAGCTAAGGAATCTTGCATGGAGCGGGATGCATGGATGGACCCACACTACCCCAAAGATGTCAGCTTGAAAATTGAAGGAAAACAACTAGAGAAATCCCGCCAAGAACTAAGGCCTTGAAAATTTTAGGGTAACAAAATATTGTCATTTCAAGATGATTGCTCTAAGACTCACTGACCATTTAAGATAAAAAAAAATAGGGGGCACGAAAAATGAGTTAGTGACAAAAGTGACCTAGCAAAGTGAAAAGAAAGAGGTTCCCCATTCTGAATGGAGCGTATGTGCTATACACACAACACGATATAGGTTAAATTAAATAAATATTATTTTGGGTGTCTATAGTTGCATGAGGGCTTCTCATTAGACCACCTTTGGCCTGCTCCCATCAGATTGCTCCCTTTGAGGATGAACCTGTTATATCATACCTATCATGTATAAGACTTTGGGTACGACACCAAAAGTGACCTATCTAGTATTTCCCTATGCTATTTCAATAAAGGGTTCTATGAATGTGTAGTAGCAAGTTTCCTCCTCCTCTTAGCAAAAGGCTAAGAGTTCGCAACCATGGCCCTTCCTCTTCTGCATCCCCTACTCTATCCACTTTCAATTCTCACCCTACTATGGAATCCTAGACTCCTCCCATGCCTCGCATGGTGAGCCTGATAGTGCCCGCTTGGTGAAGAGCTAAGCATCAGGTGCTTGAACTTCTTGTCTTGCTCATGATTCCTAGACCCATTGTTTATGATAAGGGGAAGGGTCAACATGGAGTTTCACCCATGTCTTGGCCTCTACAACCTCCTACCATTGCTCCTCATACCCTTCTAGTAGTGAATGGGAAGAGGCGCAATGTTGAGGCACTCGTGTCTACTTCTCCACTCGTTGTTGTTTTCTCTCATGCACTTCCTACTCCTACCCCTATCTAGGAGGCTTCCCTTCCACAAAAAATGGTTGTGGAGGACACAATTGGGTAAAAGTACATAGTTTTGTCACACTTTTATAAAGGAACCCACCAACACTGATCCAACTTTTAAACTTGAATCACTAAAAAGTGATATATATTTTTTGAATTTTGAAATGATGTAAACTAATAAAATATTTATTTTTTAGTATATCTTATGTTTTTATTTTTTTGAAAAAAATTAAAAATTATTTTAATATATTTTTTAATAAATAAACACTATAATTTAGTTGTTGATAAAATGTTGAAAAATGAAGTTACATGAGATGTCATTCTTTATATAGTAAATTATATATTTTTGCCTTAATTTTTTTTTCGTATTTATAACTTGGAAATTTAGGTCATGGATATATTTATTTCCAATTTTGATAAATATATATTTTTAAATAAATATGTGGACATGAAAAAAGTATCCATTTATGCTTGCTTGATTTGGGAATAATTGACGACAAATTGGACTTAATAAGACCTTGGTTTAGTGTTGTGAGGTGTTTTACACTTCCACATTAGGTCTTGGACCCTTGCAAATTTAATAAAATGCATGTCTTGTAAAGGTGTTGTAAAGAATTGTAAATGACTTTCACACTTTTCTAGCCTTTTATTAAGCATTTAAGTCTAATATTATTTTTAATTCAAAAGTTAGCCTTTCCCTCTTCTTCTATAATTAAATAATTATTTCAATTATTTAATTATTCATCAAAATTTTCTCTCTATAATTAAATAAATGTTATATTTATTAAATTATTTATTCTTTCTTTATCTCCCTAATGAAATAATTATTTTTAATTATTTAATTATCTCATTATTTGTTCTCACCCTTTAAATAAATAAAATCAAAATTTTATTTATTTCTCCTATGTTGGACACTTAAATTAAATAATCTTTAATCACCTCTTGTTTTGTGCCAATATTACCTTCCACCTCAAGTCTTTATCTATCCATGTCTTTCTCCTCTCAATTAACCTCCACCCTTGATTAAGTTATTTTCTAATTTAATCTTGGACCTTGATCATGAACCTTATTCTAGCCATTCACTTTACTCTTCTTTAAAAAGGGACCTTTTTAATGATAATT
Source organism: Sequoia sempervirens (assembly GCA_007258455.2). Classification (NCBI taxonomy): domain Eukaryota; kingdom Viridiplantae; phylum Streptophyta; class Pinopsida; order Cupressales; family Cupressaceae; genus Sequoia; species Sequoia sempervirens. The sequence continues at coordinate 987,984,729 of VDFB02281492.1, forward strand.
CAATAATAATTCATTAATAATTCATTCATCATTCATCATCTCTCTCAAGTCAAGCAAGCTAGGGTTTTAACATCTTAAGTCATCAAGATAGCATTCAAGCTCAATTCTAAGACATTCAAGAAAAAGATTCTTCATCCATTGTTGCAGAAATTCAAGATCAATCATCATGGAAAGTTTCTAATTCCATTATTTCATGTTCATACTTCATCTTATTTCATTTTGCTTTAATTACCTAAATGGGGTTTGACCAAGGCAAACCCCCAATCCCTAACAATAAACGTTTTCTCTCTCTTCCTTTATGTGATTGCAGATTTAGGTATATTGAGGACTTGGAAATCATTGAAGAATAGGTTGAAGACTTATCGGAGTCACCTTCTTCCTTGCAAGGTCAAAATATCATCAAAAAGTCACTTTCAGGCCCAAAAATCAAAGTTTTAGAACTAGTCACCTCAAGGAATAGAAAGAGTAGACTGAGAGCTCCCAAATCCACTTTCAGATTTTAAAAAATTCAAAAGTGGACTAAGTCACCAATAGTGGTGACTTAGTCCCACTAAACCTATATTTTTGAGATTTTTGTATCTTTGGATACCCATTTGGCAGAAATGGGTTTCTGAGCAGTTTTTCCAAATTTGGGACTAAGTCGCCCAAATTGGCACAAGTGTCCTAGTTGGCTTTTGCATTAGGTTTTTTAGGATTCCAAACCTTCATTCCATTCCTTTTCAGCTTCTAGGTGCACACTTCTGGTTTCACCAGTTTTTGTTACAATTTACCTTCATTTCCAAGTGTTTTTACATATCTTAATGTGTTTCCAAACAACTTTGCATATCTTAGGTTTTGTATTAATAATCATCTTTATTTTTTAGTATAGTTCATTTAGACATCATATTTAGACATACTTCATCCATCCATACATTAATCTTGAATTTGTACATTGCATTTTGGCCCATCTTTCCCCTTTTAGGTGAAAAACCTTAGAAGGAGTAGAAAGCATTTGGGTAACCATAATCTTTGTTTACAATTTGGTGAAAAAAATTTTTGAATACCTTATTTTCTAATTTGGAGTCCATCATTCTCCTAGAATTAGCTTGCATTGCAGTTTGCATTAGTTAAGTGACATTCTAGGGTTTCAAATTTTGCATTAGTGGGAACTCTATATAGGTTGCATTTTTGTGTCTTAAAGCACTAAAAATTTCTGAAATTTTTCATTGACATCTTAGGTCTACATCATACAGCACAACAAACATCAAAATCCATAAAAAAAATCTGAAATTTAAAAAAAAAAACCCTATTGGGACTAATTCGCCACCTTGGGCGACTTAGTCCTTGTTTAGCCCTGAAACTATCATTTATAGAGCTAAAAACCTAGTTTTTAAGCTTATGTTTGCTGCCCTTACCCGTTTGTATCAGTTGGATGAGTTTCTATAACGTACATTTCATTGGATATAGCTTAAATTAGCTCATTTTATGCATTTCTTAATTTCAAATTTGTATTCCCACATTATTGCATAGCATAATCAATCAATTATCACCTGAAAATTGCATTTCATTTTAGCCTTTTACATTGCATTTTGAATTTGCATAGATTGTTAGATTGTTGTTAAAACATTTTAGTATCTATCCTTTCTAAATTTTCAAAGAGAAAGTTAGTTAATAAACATGTTAGTCATTCATTTAATGCATTCCCTAGTTATGATAGTCTCATAGTACAAGAGAGTGAAAATGTTAATGCTTATCTTAAAATTACTCTCCCTCCTATCTCTCCCATTTGTGAGGATGATGTGTTAGAAGGGAATACAAACATAGATAAACATGATGATCATAATTTTACTTTTCCTGATACCTCTCCTTTTAGTGACAAAGGTATCTTAGTGAAAGAAGATACAATCATCGAGAATCATGAAGGTCTTGTTTGTCCTTCTCATTCCCCTTGGGAAGATAATATAACAATAAAAGATGAATTCATTTCCACCACATTACCTAGTCTCCCTTCATCTCCCAAAACCTCCCCTATTTGTATCAATGCTTTCGTGAATGATCATGAAAAATACATTTGTGAGGAGGATATGTTGGTATCAAGAAACCCAATGATTGAGAGTTATAGCATTATTTCTCTCCTTCCTAATGTTCCTAACAATTGGAAGGGTCTATTTGAACAAAAAGATCCAATCATTGACACACATGATAATCATAGTTTTCCTTCCCTTGATCTCACCCCTATTTGTGATGAAGCTTCTTTACAACATCTACCCATGACATGTGATACACCTCTTGTTGCCACTTTCCTTAAAGCACTCCTACTTGGATAGATGTGGCACAAGACATTGAGATTATGGACAATAGTCAAATTTTCCCCTCTCCTAATATCTCTCCTATTAGTGCAGATAATATTATGGTGTTACAAGATCCAATCACTGAGAATCATGAGAACCTTCTGTGGGAAAACATTATGGAATAAGACAATTCAACCATTACTTGCTCCCCTAATTGTGATGAAGTCATTTTGAAAGAAAAAATCCTTGCAAGTCAAGAGAATTTGGATTATTGTTCTCCTAAAAACCCTCCTCCTAGGGATCTACTATTATGGTGCAAGAAAATGATATGTCTTCCCTAGGGGTACATCAAACCAAGACTATTGAGGTTATGAATGCGTAAGTGTGCATTAGATCCTCCTCAAAAAATGAACCACATACATACCCTGTGTGACATCCGAAGAATCCTCTAATTCTTTACCCACCAACACATAAGCAACACACTCAAAACTAACTTGGACTCATCCTTTACCCACCTAAGAATAACATTTCATACCAACAAAGTTACAATGACATTGCTCACATATTTGACAAAGTGTATACAATCAAGGCCAACCTCGAACTTGAAAGACTTATGAAGCAACCTAAAACAAGATGTGATGCTATAGAACAAAGTCTCCATACCCATGTAGAGCCTAATACACATGCACAAAATCACCAAATCATGGTCTTGGTGATTGTCCTTTCATAGAAATCAACCCATCCAACAAACCTTCACTCAACATCAATACTATCACACAAGAATCTTCCAAGACAACTAAACTCAAAGACATCTCATTAAACATGTATCAAGAAGAAACTTTATTTACTTATCAAGATAAATAACATTAGTTTTTGCTCCTTGCCATGCAATAGTTGTAGGATCATAACATACTCACTACTACATGTTTTCTATTCATCGTAAGGAGCAAAAAATGATCATCACTTCCCAGCTCACCCTTGTCTTGCACTAAGTGGGGGCATGGGATTATGTAGCCTTGTCCTTGTATGTCACTTGTCGTTGTCTCTTTTGGCTAATCGTTAACCTTTCATGAACATTAAGAGCAAGCTTGGGATGTGGATGACATGCCTTAACTTGACTTGCATGTGACATACTACCTTGTTCATGACGTAGCTCAATTAAAAAAACATATGACTTAGCATAGGGCTTTCAAAGTTGTCTCTCATTTATTCTTTCATTTATCATTCACTACTTTAAATAAATTTCTCACAGTGATGGTGTAGCAACCGCTTTGAAGTGGGGGCATACATAGATGACATCTTTTGGAAAAAATTTCATGGTGTGATTTTTCTTTCTTGTGATGTGTCCTCATCTTGGTGGTGTCATTGGGTTTAATGCCATCCAAGAGTGTACGATCTACTGACATGGCCTCATGTGAATGAGGCATCCCATGGGAAATGATCTGACACCCTGACTTGTCCTCTCTTGGAGACATTAGGCATAATGCTCCCTAAGAAGACCGTTACTTGAATAAAGAAAAATACCCTTTTAACAAAATCTTTACATAACATTCAACAAAATTTACAAAATCATTTGCATTGTGGTGCCTTATCAAATTTATCTGGAGCATAAATTTTGTATGGTTTTTATAATGGAAAGTTGACACACTGGCATTACTTTCTCATTATATGGTGGGAGGCCGACACACTAGTATGACTTTCTCACTAAACCACTTCTTTGGAACAACTCACCTCACGGACGACCTGACATTCTATGACCCTAGAGTGAGCGCATCTTTGATCCACCCAATTTTTCTTTCCTTTAGTTCTTGTCATTGCATGATTACATATCTTGTTTTGTTTCAAATCATTCACCTTGTGCATGTCCTTTTACATTTATGTTGGTTTGACTTAGGATCTTGGATCCTAGGGGATTATGCAACCGCTTTGATCTATGTCATTCTTTTTCATCTGCATTGGTATGATTGGACCCTGCTTGAACGTCTACTTTAGTGTGAGTTTGAAGCAAGTTCATCCTCTCACTAAAGTGGGGGCTAACTGTGGACACATAAAAAGTATCCCCTTTTGCTTGCTTGATTTGGGAATAATTGATGACAAATTGGACTTAATGAGGCCTTGATTTAGTGTTGTGAGATGTTTTACACATCCACATTAGGTCTTGGACCCTTGCAAATTTAATAAAATGCATGTCTTGTAAAGGTGTTGTAAAGAATTGTGAATGACTTTCACACTTTTCTAGACTTTTATTAAGCACTTAAGTCTAATATTATTTTTAATTCAAAAGTCAGTCTTTCCCTCTTCTTCTATAATTAAATAATTATTTAATTATTCATTAACCTTTTGTCTCTATAATTAAATAAATTTTATATTTATTTAATTATTTATCATTTCTTTATCTCCCTAACTAAATAATTATTTTTAATTATTTAATTATCTCATTATTGTTCTCACCCTTTAAATAAATAAAATCAAAATTTTATTTATTTCTCCTATGTTGGCCACCTAAATTAAATAATCTTTAATCACCTCCTTTTTTGTGCCAATCTTACCTTCCACCTCAAGTCTTTATGTATCCATGTCTTTCATTTCTCAATTAACCTCCACCCTTGATTAAGTTATTTTCTAATTTAATCTTGGCCCTTGATCATGATCCTTATTCTAGCCATTCACTTAACTCACTTGTATAAAAGGAGACCTTTTTAACCCTAATTCATTAATAATTAATTCATAATTCATTCATTATTCATCATCTCTCTCAAGTCAAGCAAGCTAGGGTTTTAACATATTAATTCATGAAGATAGCATTGAAGCTCAATTCTAAGGAATTCAAGAGCAACATTCTATATCCATTATTGCAGAAATTCAAGATCAATCATCATGGAAAGTTTCTAATTCCATTATTTCATGTTAATGCTTCATCTTATTTCATTTTGGTTTAATTACCTAAACGGGGTTTGACCAAGGCAAACCCCCAATCCCTAACAATCAACATTTTCTCTCTCTTCCTTTGTGTGATTGTAGATTTAGGTATATTGAGGACTTGGAAATCATCAAAGAATAGGTTGAAGACTTATTGGATTCACCTTCCTTGTAAGGTCAAAATATCAACAAAAAGTCACTTTCAAACCCGAAAATCAGAGTTTCAAAACTGAACACCTTAAGGAACAAAAAGAGTAGACCGAGAGATCTCGACTCCACTTTCAGATTTTTAGAAAGTCAAAAGTAGACTAAGTCACCAATAGTGGCAACTTAGTCCCACTAAACCCATTTTTCAATTTTTTTTGTAGATTTGGATACCCATTTGGCCGAAACGAGTTTTTGAGTAGTTTTTCAAGATCTCGGTTTAAGTCACCCAGATTGGCACAAGTGTCCCAGTTGGTTTCTGCATTAGGTTTTTCAAGATTCTTGACCTTCATTCTATCCCTTTTCAGCTTCCAGGTGCACACTTCCAATTTCATCAGTTTTTGTTACAATTTACCTTCATTTCTAAGTGTTTTGCATATCTTAATGTGGTTTTGAACAACTGTGCATATCTTAGGTTTTATACTAATAATCATCTTTTTCTTTAGTTTATTGCATTTAGACATCATATTTAGACATACTTCATCCATCCATATATTAATCTTGAATGTGTACATTGACTTTTGACCCATCTTTACCCTTTTAGGTGATAAACCCTAGAAGGAGTATAAAGCATTTGGGTGTCAAAATCTTTGTTTACAAAATATTAAAATGCACGGATATTAAAACTTAGTTGTTTCCAGTCAATGTAAAATTTCATATTAATTGCTTATCTAAAATAGAAATAAAATTATACCATCTTGATATGGATTCTTGTGTCTAGGGCATCATATTTTTTTTTCAATTTTTTCTAATAAGTTTTTACTATTTTTTCCTTGACATGGTAGTCAACCTAATGTTTTGTGTTGATAACCTACATTTATTGAAAATAAAAAGGAAAATATAAATAATAATTAAACTATTAAATATATACATTTTTGAAAACTAAACTTATGGATCTACAAAAGGGTATTTTTATATTATAAAAAGAAATATTTTTTACAAGAGTAGAAGTTGTTGAAACATCAAGTTTTTCAAATAATTTTACTTTTTTGGAAAATTAGACTCAAAGTGGTGCTAAATATGAATTTAGCCAACAATTTTAGTTGGAAAAATTGTCGACATATATAACTTAGCTAGAATGAATCTTACAAGATCATATGTTTGACCAAAATTAATTTTTAGTTAAAAATGCTTAAATTCATTTATGCTAATAAGCTGGCCAAAAATGTGACACAACTTTGTGTTGATACCCTTCTATGGTAGAATAGGATCCTCTTGTCCCTTCTTAGACTTTGACTTATAGTGCTTAGAGATGACATAAGTATCTTGTGCCTGAGTGCAAGCATAGGAGAAAATATTTTACCATTGAACAAGCTTCCTTGTAGAAGGCAGAGGGGGAGCCAATAGCCCCAATTTCGACACCTCCTGCTATGGCTCCTTCTTCTCCTTTTGCTTCAGTTCCACTTGCCTCAAATATGCTTCTAGCTCCCCCGGTGGGTTTTGATGATCCCCACCCCAAAATGGTGTAAGTATTCATTGATCCTTTCATGGAGCCTAAACTTTTGATTTCCCTTATGGACATCCCTCCATATTCTTAGCCCATAGAAATGTTGAGCACAATGGTGGTGTTTCTTCACGGATTTTTCTTCTCCCTCCTCCACCTCTTCTTCTTGTATGGGGATCCAACATCCTTTGTTCAAGCATAATATGAAGGATGACCTCACTTTTAGTGGTGGTCAAAAGAAGGGCTCACCTTCTTAGGTAGCTAGTTTTTCTTTTACTTACACCATCCTTGTGATAGAGGTTGCCTCTATGTCCCCTAATTTTTTTACTTCCCCTCTCAATGAGGTTGATAGTGGATCTCAAGTACCTCCTCCCCCCAACTGATTAACACATGACACTCTAATTAAGTGCATGTTTGACTCAATGGATGATGTCATGGCTCTGTCAGCGATCTTTGCAAGATTGATGACCGTTACCTAACAAGATCTCATTGAAGAAGACCTCAAGGTGCCTTCTTCCTTGGCTCTTGTTGTAGGAGAGTCAAAAAGTGCTCCCTTTTCTATCATACCCTTGCAGGATCATCCTTCCTCCCCATATAATGACATAGATTGGGAGCAGGACGACTTGTTGGTCGATGAGTAGGGGAGTACCTTTTATTTATGTAAAGATTAGATTTGTGTGTGTGTTGTGTCCCCCTGTGCTTGTATTTATGTGTTTGCGATCCTTCCTACAGGACCCTTTCTACCCTGGTAGGTGCTTAGACATAAGCCTAGAAAATTTGTTGTGAACTTCCTCTATATGTTTCATCATTCTTCTATATGTTGTGACTTTTCTTTTCAACAATTGGGGATGATGCAAATTGTTGGGGGAATTTAGGCCTTCCTTCCATGTTGACCCATTTTATTAATTTTTATTTTTTCTTCATGTGCTCTTCTTCATGATTTGGGAAATTTGAGGATTGATGATCTTTCGTTCATACATCCCATGTTAACTATTTATATATATGAACTGATCTAACCCGAAACTGCTAGATACCCCTATCTCTTGATTTCTTCATCTATACTTCTCTCTTATTTTATTTATCTTTGTTTTTCTCTCTTTCTTCTTGATTCATGATGTTGTGGTGCTAATTTTTTGTCCCTCGCATGAATGAAAACATTTCCATGTTTACATCTCGCAATGCATTGTAGGCCTCAACATTTGTGCCTCTCCTTTCTCTCCTTAGGATGCCACATGCTCATCTATATAACATGTAACATCCTAAGGGGGGCTACTACACTTCATAGTTTTTAAATAAGGTGAATTTGGTGGCCAATGAATCCCCTTACTGAAAATTTTTCTTTTTTTTTTTTTAAATGCATTCTTCAACAAGGACCCCTTAGTGAAGTTGTTCTTTCAAAAATGAGTTTGTAGCAAAATAATCTAAAAAATTCCTTCAAAAATTAACTTTTTCTGATGAAGAAGTCTGAAAATTTTCCTTTGAGGAGCATTCTTTTAATCCAATTCCTTGATGAAAGAGATCTTTCAAAAGGATTCCTTGATGATAGAATTATTTTCAAAAAATGTCGCTCTTTTCAAATTAGATTGTCCCTTTATGTGGACCCCTTGCTATCTTGAAGGGTTTCTGAGGGGACCCATTTGAAAACTTCTCCTTCAATTTCTTACTCTGTGATGTGTCTATTTGTTTTGAATTTTATTCCTAACATGTTTTGTCTATATCTTAACATGTTACTTTGTAGGACCGAGCACTTGTAAAGCTACATTTGCTATCAAGCTTGCCTAGTAGGACCAATCACCTCATCAAGCTTGCATTATGAGATTTAGCACCTATTAGGTCCTTTCAAAACAAACTCTTCAAGACCAAGTAGTAGTGGAGTCCTTTCATGTCAAGCCCTACAAAACTGAGAACCTATGGTGTTCCCTTTATAGGATTGAGAACTTGTGAAGCTCCTTCTTTTTGCAAGATCGAGAACCTGTAGAGTCATTTTTCAAATTTTGAAGGACCAAGAACCTATAGAGATTTTGTTCAAATTTTACGCGACCGAGAACCCATGCAGTCAATTTTGTATGATCGAGTACTTGTGGAGCTATCTCTCTCTCTTTCACATCAAGTTTTTCCTGTGAGATTGAGAACTTGTAGAGCTACCTCCTACATGTCTAAGTATGCCAAATCATAGATCTACTTCCTTGATGGTTAAGGTATATTATCTTTAACCTCTTTCTACTTTACCATGCATTCTGATAAGAATGCTCACTAAAGTGGAGGGAAATTGTAATGGAGCAAATTTTCACCCCTGGGGATGATGCAATTTCACCGCTTCCACCTCAATCCTTTGACCTGGTTGTTTCATTTTGCATCAATGGAAGAATCTCTATCAATCACATTCACATGTTGTTCAGATGTCCACGTGTTGTACTTTCATCCTGCTAAGATTCTTTCCCCTAGATTTCTTAGAGATATTACATCTTCCACTAGTTGTGAAGTGTAATTCGATGAATTTTGACCCTTCTACCACCCTTTCACTTATTTAAATGTTCTAACTTTCATTCCTTCAATCTCTCTTGGATTCATTCACACTCTTGCTTCACTCTCTAGCATTCTACTCTCATTCTTATGTTTCTACACCATTATTCTTGGTTGCAAGCTCCTCACTTGGCTCTAACATCATGTTGTTGGTACAACACCATCACCATTGGAGAATCATCAAGCTTCATATGCTCTACATGGTGGATATGCTTCCTTCCTTTTGCTATTGGCCTTGAGAGCTCATAGTTAAGGAGGTGATATTGTACTTTGTTGTTCACTTTGTATCATTTTGTTTAATAGATAGTGTAGACACTTAAAATTATCCTAATCAATATCATACATTCAAACTCAATTACTAACAACATTTTCATCCTAATTAGACCCCTTTTGACTATTTAATTAAATAATTCTGATTATTTAATTAAATTCATCATTTTCTTTTATTAATCATATAATCAACATTATAGTATTAATTCACCTTTTTAATAGTAATTTTGATCCAATTTGATTAAATAATGAAAATTATTTAATTAAATTCCTTAAATCTTCTCATTTTATTAAATAATCTAAATTATTTAATTGACTAATTTCTTTAATCCCTCAAATTTCTCCCACCTACAAAGAAATATTCCCATGGAATATTCCTCCAATTTAAATTCAAACCATTTCCCTCCAACATGGAAATATCTCAAGCACATTCCTCCTAAAATTAAGGATTTATGTTTTATGAATCAATTTCAACCCTTGATTAATTTCATCAATCCATGTGATATTTTAATGTCCTCCATGGATTGGAATCCTTGATCCATGCAAATTTTTCTCACCCATTTGTATCCCTTGATTAACCAAATTTATCTTAACCATTGATTCACTTAAAATTACTATAAATAGCCTTCATTTCATGGGCAATCCATTCAAAATCATTGATAGTAATTTCACTATAGCACACCATTTTTAGAGCAATCTTTGAGAGCATTTAATCATTTTTCATCAATTTTAGCCATTCCTCCATTAAAGAATCACTTTAAAACTTGTTTCATCAATATGGATTGGGAAAGGGATGATCATTCCATATCAATTCAACACTAGTCCCACTGTGGGATTAGGTTTGCAAGTGTTTAGTTAGTTTACTTTATCAAGTTGAGTATTAATTCAAGTTTTCATGGATTCAAATTAGCATTTTTAAAGATTTCTAAAATGGCTCAAAGATTACTCTAAAATGGATATAGTGCAATTACTCTCAATTCTTGTGGATGGATAACTCATGAAATGGAGGCTATTTATAGGAATTTTAGATGAATCAATGACTAGGATCAATTTGGTTAATCAAGGGATAGAAATGGATGAGAAGAATTGGCATGGATCAAGGATTCTAGTCCATGTAGGAGATTAAAAAATCACATGGATTGGTGAAATTAATCAAGGGTTGAAATTGATTCAAACAAACACAAATCCTTAATTTTAGGAGGAATGTGCAAGATATTTCCATGTTGGAGGGAAATGGTTTGAATTTGAATTGGAGGAATATTCCATGGGAATATTCCTTTGCAAGTGAGAGAAATTGGAGAGATTAAAAAAATTAGTCAATTAAGTAATTAGGATATTATTTAATTGTGAATGATGGAGGAATTTAGGGTTTGATTAGACAATTAACTCAATTAAAAAGGGGAAATCAATAACATTAAATTAAATAATTAAGATTATTTAATCAAATGAGAAGACTTGACGAATTTAATTGAATAATTCACAATATTTAATCAAACTAGATGAAAGTTAGTATGAAAAAGGGTCAATTAATCCAATAATGTTGATTATCTGATTAATAGAAGAAAATGATAAATTTAATTAAACAATCAAAAATATTTAGTTAAACAGTCGAAAGGGGTTGAATGAGGAAAAAAATGGTGTTAGTAATTGAGTTTAAATGTGTGATATTGATAAGGAAAATTTTAAGTGTCTACATTTCCCCCCTCTTTTTAAGCGAGGTACACATTACAATGGTTCACAGAAATAACACTTTTCATATCAACATTGTTGCTGAAATCAAAAATTTAAAAATTCATGCATTTTCTAGATGCCCCAATAGAAGGAATTTATGCTAGTATATTCCCCCCTTGAGATATCGAGTGAAAATTTCAATTTTTAGGTTGAGATCATGACAAAAAAATATAAGGTAGGTTCAACTACAAAGAGGACATGAAAACAAGCTCTAAGAAACTAGAAAAATGCTTCAAATAGGTTACCAAGCTCAAAAATGGAGAAAAAAGGATAAAACCCTAAGTTTCATGGTTAAATAGGGGTTAGGAGGAATTTTCCAAGTAATTTACACACTTTGAGTATGAAATTTTGAGAGCTTGTGAGAGAGAGACCTCTAAGAACTTGATGTGATGGCTGACCAATTCTGTGAGTTCCAATGTCCAACCAACATAGGACCCTCAGTATGTACCTTTAAAATTTTCATTTGCAAACTACAATTTCAATGGCATAGTTGTTATTGTCAGAAATACACTTGTGCTACTAGCCACACACTTGTAATAGTGGGATGCACCTGTTAAATACCCACACAAATGTCTTCTTCCAAAGTGACACACTTGTTTCCATGTAGGTGTAAAACACTAGGAACACTTGGGAAAGCGCTGCACACATGGCTTTTATTCGTGTACCTATGAAATTTACCAAATTGATGTATTTGTCTATATTAGCACAATTGATTTAGAGAAGTACAATTGAATGATGAGCCAGTATGATGCACTTGTTGAAAGTGACAAAATTTCTTTTTAGCGATGCATTTGTAAAAACTACCACAAAGTTGCAAAAATGACACTACAGTGCACTTATTCAAAGTGGCACACTTGCTAGTTTAGGATGCTTGACTTAGAATTTTTCCAACTTTTAGTAAATTTGGCATTGTGCATGTAATGCATGCAAGAGACCATCCATCCCTTATAGTCTTGAGAGAGGATACCTAGAATGTTATCACAGTTGGCACATTTCAGAGATGACCATAACTTCTTTTTGGGATCCATCAGATAAGGATCCATATCACACATGCTAGAGATCTAAACACACTTGGTGATGATGATTGTGTTGGTTAAGTGCTAACATTTAGAGACCTCTTCATTCCCCCTCCCTATTGGTGAGGAAAATATTACACTTGAGGATGTTTGGCACATCCTTCAAGTCCCATCTCATGGTGAACGGGATATTCATGACACAAATCTCGGATTAGAGGCCCTATTCAAAGTACTAGATATTGACTCACTATAGTTGGAGATCTATTAGATTGACCTATAGTGACACCGAGGACATGTTAGTGATCTGATCTTAGTCATTGTTGGATTGATCATAAGGGTGTTTGTTCCAAGAAAGCACAACTGAGGCTTCAATGTTTGTTAGGGTTTAGTGCTAGAGGGGATGGTTGATGATATGATAGTCTATGCTTGGGGACTAGTGATTCTTGCCTCTTTGTATCAAGACATGAACTAGGTGGTATATATGGAAGGAAAAATCTTAATGGCCAGAGCTACTTTACTACATATTTGGGCTTGGGAGAATATTTCTATGCTTAATCCTATTGTTTCCTTGGTAGCCACAGATATGAATTCCCTAATGGTTTACATTTATCAAGCCATGATCACACTTCATCATACTAGTGTTACTTCCAGGATTGCATACCAATGTTGAGTTATTGATGATATGACATCATTCAGGTAGAGTCCACAACTCTTGGCCCTATTACCTAATTGTTATTTTCATCCCAATCAGGTTAGGCTCGGATAGTACTGATATTTTCTACTTTACAGTTTGAGAAAGGTACTTATAACTTGTCAAGGTTTCATGACTATAAACACCTACTACATGCAATAATGTTCAACTCATGTTATGCAATTGATTAACAAGAAAGAGAGATTTTACAAAATTCATTACATGAAATATCTATTTATATTCAAAAGAGAAGTGTTTATATGATCCCACACAAGCCGTGGGAGTAATTGTATGTGATATAATGTAGAATATCAAGTACATTGGAAGTAAGGGAAAGCATATAAAAGAAAGGTGGGACCCATCAATGCCTGAGTGAATGACGAATCTCATTGTTCACATCAGTATCTCTAGCTTTCATAGTGATAGCTCCAAGAAAATACCTGTAGGAGGAAGAAAATATGATGTTAGAGCTCAGGGTCTCATCTCTACTCCTATATGTAGCAATTCAAAATTTACTTGTTATTCTACCTCCAATCAACAAAATGAAGGAGATAAATAGACATCATATGCGGATATCAAATCAAGATAAATCAAAAAAGAGAAAGAAAAATTGTACAATCAACGAGAGGCTATCAACCCATTTGTTTTATCTAACTTGTTTGTTCATCATGTAGATGGAGGTACATAAAGACCATTTACTACTGTCATTTGTTAAAACAATCATATATGCAAGATAGTGTGAATACATTGCATAGTAAAGGAAATGACTTTTATGATTCATCATGCAAAGATCTATAAATGAACATGCCTGCAGTTTAGCAGAGATAATGAAGAATAGTCATAGTGACCTCTAAAGGAGCATCTTATAGAGCAACTAAAATATTAGACACTCATACAAATCCAAAGGGAAATAGAATTTTTGAGGGGAAATCCATAGTCAAGACCACAGTTCCAAAAAAGTTTTTTAGCCATTATCAAAGAGACAGTCTCATTCATTCATTGATGGAGAGAGATCAAAGAGATGACACTTGATTAGGGAGTAGTCATATTATGACAAAAGATGAATAGAAATACCTTTTGAACCTTCCAACTATGCCAACCAGGGGCATAGGTTGGGTTGCAAGTTGATAGCCTCACAACACTCTCACCTACAAAACTCCTAGAGTACGAGGAAAGGAACTATCAGGATTGCGAGAATGGAACCAAAATGGTTCATGTTGAGCTCACCAAAAATGTAAGAGAGGGGGACCACCATGTGCAAGACCCTAGGTCACGAAGGGTCAAGACGTGAGAGGTTTCCCTAACTTACCTCAGCTAAGTGTAATATAAGGAAATGTGAGACAAGAGTAACAAGGATTGTGAAGCCTCTCAGTTACTTTGCACACCCGAAACACAGGAAAGGGCTAGGAGAGTTGGCTTTTAGGTCCAACACTACACCTCGGGAAGCTCTCTTCCTAAGGAAAAAAGCACAGTCTCTGGACATTAGTGCAACATGCTAGTGTCTCAAAAGTGCATTGGTGTCCATATGACCAAAAAATAGTGAAGACAAGGTTAAACCAACAAAAATAGCTAACAACCCAGGTGACTAACTAAAGGGTGAGAATGATGTGATTAAATAAGTGAAATACTCTCTAATATTATAAAGCAAATATGCAAGAGTAAAAAGATTAAGGAAAATCTCACCAAGGAATTCGTTCGCCAACTGATCCTTTGAGAATCACACACTCCTACACATAGAAAGAGAGGAGAATGTTGGGTGGTTGTATAGGGGTCTGTCTTAGTCAGAACCTTGTTTAGGTTTTCCCACCTCCATGGATAGCCAAGGAAACAAGATAAAGGAAACAATACAATAAAGAGAAAAAGAGCACTACAAAACAGTAAAGTGCTAACTCAACCAAATGATAGAGGAGAGGAGAGGGAAGCTTACCACCTCCACCAAGAGCACTCAAGGCTACTTGGGGGAGAAAATGAGAGGAACTCAAGCCTTTGCTGCAATGTCATGTCCTAAAAATTTTCTAACGACATGATGGAGTGGAGCTTTAGCTGCAATGGAATTCAAGAATGTTGCTTGAAGCTTGAAGTGGTTGCAAAGAGTGTGAAGTTGAATGCTTGAAGCTGTGTAGAAGATGTGTAGAGATTCTAGAAGCTTGCAATGAAGGAATGAATTGAGAATTTGAAGGAAGATGAAAGAAAACAACCATATTCGGGTCATTCGGCCAAAGGGTCTATTACAACTTCACCTCCAATGAGAAGAGTAATGCCTTTGCAGGTTCAACCGCATGAATCTGTAAAGGATGTAAGCACACTGTGCGAACATTTTCTCACCACACGGGTGTCGCCAATAGAAATGCCTCCACCGACACTCAAAATAGGCACCAAGTGTGATGCAAGAAGCATGATTAGGAGGAATTAAACCTCCAAAATTTCTCTTCTAAGGTGGATAAAGGAAAAAAGGGGATTTGCATGTGGGGTGCAAATTCACGCTTATATAGAAAGAAAGATATTTACAATACTAAGTTAATAGAAAGCAAAGAATAGAAGCTTGCCTCTATCAAATATGAACCTTTTGAAGGAGTTGATCTCTCTCAAACCATAGTTACAAACCTCACCCAAAACTTTGTAACCATTGAAAATTGCTGCCAACATGCATGGGAATGCAAAAATACTTGCAAGGTGAAGGATCGCTTCACTAAAAGTTTTTCCATTGCAAGGTCCAATGATATGATGAAAGTGTTAGAATCATCTAACACTAGTGTATCAGCTGAACATATAGCAAGAGGGGTGAATTTTTTTTATGACAAGTCAACATCCAAGAACAAACCTTTTGTAGAGGGAAGATAACTCACCTCGCAAAAGGATCTAGGCCAATATCATCATCATTAACCTCTTCATTGCATGAACTAAAGCAAAAGGAGAATGTTTCTACCTCACATGGTGATGTAAAATATGCCAAATATGATTTATTATTTTCACAAGGAGTCGCTTCAACATGCACCTCAAAAGAGAAACTTTGGAGCTTGAGCATACAAACAAATTGAGCAATAGGAACATCACTCTCCATAAACATGTGTGGTTGCTCAATAATTGCAAAATAATTTTCATTGATACACACTTCATCAAAACAAAACTCAGATTTTTGAGACACTTAAAGTGAAGAACTAAATTATTCAAATTGCCTCTCAATTTTAATTATTTCCTAGTAATGAGCTACATCAAAATCAAACTCATGGAATGTAATGGTTTCCATGTCCTCTGTTTTTTCATCATTCTTATATTTCTTCCCACAAAGCTACTCTTTTGGGGGTGAATGATTGGCATCCAAGCTTAAACAAAAAGATTATAAATCATCCCAAAAGAATTCCTCCACTTCAGAACTATAGACCTCAATAGATCATGGATCTTCATCCACCATAATAGAGGGTAAACACATTTGTTGCTACTGCTCTAAAACCATGGAATTATCTTCATCCACCAAGCCAAGGCCAAGTTCTTCAAATACTTCAAATAATGTAGGTATAACTGATCTATCCTCCTCATCTTCAATAAAACAAAGAAGGGTATCAAATGAGGAATGATTCCTCTATTACATCATATTTATTTACCTTTTTAATGTCTTGTTACTACAACACTATTTCATCTTGAATTTTTTCTTCCAACAAACCAAGACACTGATTGTTTTGAGCACATGAAGACTCCACAACAACAAACTCTTCACTCCTAGCTCGAAATGACTCTTTCCTTTGTTCTGTTGACCAATTAGGATCTCATACCACAAGTCCACCTTTAAAGAGTGAAATTATATGAAAAGAGGAAGCAAAACGATCAAAATGGCATTGAAACTCTTGTTGATCTTCTAGAAGGGTCTTCTTAGTAGGAGTAAAAGGATGAGGCTCCTCAAGGATAGGTTCTTGTGAGGAATGGAGGCTCACAAAACATAGGATCTCCAACATAGAAGATCCACCTGATGGCAAAAGAGGTTGAATGGGAGTTTCGAGGGGCTGATTAAGATTCTTAAAACTATTTTTTTTTCTTGCAAACCTGTTGCACAATAGGTTGTTTTGGACCAAAAGGAGGGCTAATGGGTGTTTAAAGAGGCTTGCTAGGTTTATTGAAACTCACAAACTTATGCTTTCTTACCTCCTCTTTGGTAGGATATTATGGAAATGGTGGAGGTCCTTGCTTGAAACTAGGCACACAAGGGGCTTCCTGAGTCTCAGGCACTTGTGCTAGAGAAAGGGAAAGTTTGATTTTTTCTTTCCTAGCAACAACATCTCTTTCTATACACTCTTCTTTTTTCCTTATTTATTCCTCCAGCGTCTGCTCATACCTCCATCGAGCTTCTAACTCTAGTTGTTGATGGTGAGTTTGGTGGAAAAGCTCATCATGGCATGGAAAATAACCTTCTTGCTGCCCCTGATAGGCTTGATTAGCCAAGTCATTCTACTTTAGGTCAAGCTCTTGTTGTCTCTGCAACTCATTAAGCCACATATTCAAATCAAGAAAAATGATTGTAAGATCTCATTTGCATTTAAATTATTAAAATATTGGGGTTGACTAGGAGAGGAACAAGGTTGATTTTGAAATTGATGAGTCTCTTGGGGATGTTGATATGAATGTGTATGCATCTAAGAAGACTGAGCAAGGTGGGGTGGGTGGCATGCATTTTGTGAATATTGTAAACCCACAACAATAGGGTTCTTTGGAATTAAATGGGAGGTATAACCAACCTGATATGGTTGATTGGGAGGTGAAAAGTTACCATTATCATGAAATGAAAGAGCATACATGTGGTTTCCATTAAAATATTACATTTTAAAGCATAGGAAATACTTCAAAATTTTGAAAGGAAAGCAAAGGACTGCCCAAGCAAAGAGTCACCCAAAGAGTTGGAATGATGGACCTGTTCCAATAAAGAAGTTAGTGAAGAACAAAGAAGTTAGCTCTAACTGGGTTAACAGGAGATCAAAGGGCACTTCTAATTCATACTATAATCGACCCTATGATAAGGTATGTGACATATGCAATTTCATATAAGATCTATTTTAGAAAGAGGGAAGGCTCTACTTCAGTGATTTTCATTTATGTTGTGCATCAAATGTTTGAAATGAATGAAAATTTGGATTTGTGTGAGTTACTAAGGAATAACTTAATGGAGAATATTACTATGACAAAGAATGATAATTACCCTTTTCATTTTGGATATCTGGTTATATGTTTGATGATGTATTTTCTGAAATCGTTACCATTGAAAGAGAGTATTATGTGCAAGTCAGTTATACCAGTCAGGAAGCAGGTCTACCAGTATCTAGAATTTCTAGTAGAAAAGGAAAAAAATTGTAAAGAATAATTTGTAAACAAAATAAATGTATGGAGTTTTGGCATGGTTTCCTATTCGATTGGAATATCTGAAGCAGGATCCTCCTCCAAAAAGAGGAAATCAAGAATAATTATCTCAAGTTCTCCTCTGGAAATAAAGAAGCTGAAGAAAGAGGAGAAGAAAGAAGAAAAGGAAGAAAATAATATAGAGGTAATTGATTTGGCATCAATGAATGATGATGAATAAGATTTTACAAAGGAGAAGGTGTTGAGGATTCTTGGGAAATTTGATGGACTAAAGAAGATTGGAGATGTTTGGCTGTCACGACCATCATATGAATAGGATGAGATCACAAATGCCTTGGAAATTTACATAATTCGTAATGATATTGAACTAAGCGAATTGACAAGTGTTTTACTAGAAGTATTGATTGAGCAGATTAAAGAAAGACTAAAGGAATAGTCACCTAGTGAAACAAAAGAAAAAGATGAGATTCAATTGGCCATGGAAGAAAGATGCAAAAATGCATAGAATAAATTGACTGAGAGCATAAATGAATTGAAAACATGCATCAAGAATGTATACAGTGTGTATAGGTATTGTCTCTAGTGGCCTACTGCTATGAGAAACTACAGAGCAAAAATCGATGCTATTGAACTTGAGCTAGATTCTATTGGAGAAACATATGATATCCTTAATGATAAGGATGGAGCACAAAAGAAAAGGATCAATTCCTTATAGTTTGAACTTGCAGTCATTGTGGTACAAAGGGATGGTATTGTCAATTCTTTTTGGAATGTTAAAGAGATAATTGAGTTGAGATTAGAATAGCTTTCTGGTCTCCTGGTGGAAGTTGAGAAAAATGAACAAAATATCATTGTCCTAGATACTATTCTAGAAACAATTGATTCGATAGAAAATAACAACAGTATTTGTTTAAACATCAGGTTTCTAATGGATTCCTGGAAGACATTTATTCCAAAACTAGAACAATCATTTTTTATATTATTTTTAAAGACTATTTTTGTAAAAAGACTTGAAGCAAGGGGGAAATAGATCTTTCTTTTCCATTGATTTCAAAGGGGGAGAGAAAGCATGCAAAAATAATGAAAATCATTTCAGCTCATCAAGGGAAGAATTTCAAAGGTTGTTGTTGTCTTTTTATATCTTGTGTTTCCATCAGTGACAAAGGGGAAGATTTTATTGAAATTGAATTGCATCAAATGATTATCATTAATGTCAATAGGTTGTCATTGATGTGAACATAGTATTGAATGTATGAGATGGTTATCAAAATTTGTTCCCTATCGAAGATGATCATTATATGTGGTCTAGTGTGTTGGTTGGTCTGGTGCGTTATCTTTCAGGTCTAGTTTCTACCATGAGATAAGCTATGATTCTGATATTCAAATATCTTGACTGACTTAGCGTGTGAAATATATTATGTGGACTAGCTATGCTTTATGGATTTTTTTTGACATAAGAAATGCATTAAACTTGTATGATGCTGACCTAATTGATGAATAAAATACATACATATATATATATATATGAGACTCTCTGAACAATAGAAAAGACACAAATACATAGATAGAAAGAGAGAGAGAGAGAGAGAGTAGAGTAGAGTGAGCAAAGTAGGTGAAGATAATAAAGTGTATGTGCATGATTGAGTTATCTAATGAAGATCAAAACATAATTATTGAGTGAATACTAAAAATAAGTACTACTTATATAGAGCTTCATTTAGAACTGAACTCGACACAAGGAAGGTGTAACCCATCAATTCCTACTTTTGGCAGTGAGCCATAACTCTTGTATTCTAGCAGTTAGCCATCTTTTGTATCTCTAAGTTGTAGCCATGTGGGCAGTGAGTCCTTATCTCAGACAGTGAGTCTTTATCTCATGTAGTGAGCCTAATTTCAAGTAGTGAGCCTTTTTGTATTCAGTTTTGATATTCTCTATAGTGTGAGTTAATCCTCACCATTGTTTTTCCCTCATTGGGTTTTCCATGTAAATTTGGTGTTATTGTGTATATGTGATGAATTTCAGTTTTGCACTTAATGTTTAATCAATTAAGTAGTATAAATATCTTGTTTCAGTAAATGATCAATTAATTTTTTTAGTTTGGTGACAACTGATTCACCCCCCTCTCTCAGTTGTCCTATTCAACAAGAACATGAAGGGGAAACAAAGGTGATACACAAACATGGAAAGGTCACTACTTCCTAAACAATATTGCATAATACATCATTGAAGAGGAGCAAGGAGGTTTTCACAACTCTCTATTTAGTTTATCTTTAGAGGAATACATGAAGGCTAGGGTTTGACAAGGCATTGGAAGGAAAGAGGGTTTCTCAACACAACAGTTGCAAAAAATTTAACACAAGCATACATGCATGAAAATACAATAAACACTTTGATATGCAAGGTAATAAACTTACTCAAACACAAAAGAGCTAAGAAGAGGAAAACTTGATCCATTCCATTAATGAAGAGGAAAAAAATCCAATGTTTACAATAACAAAGATGCAAAATACATGGTCTTTGGAAGAAAAATCCCAGAGGAGCTAGAGGAAGAAGAACCCTAAAAATGAATATATTTTTTTCCTTTATAAATCATGCATAACTGAGAAACCTAAATCAAACCCTAACCCTAACCAGGGTTAGCAAAACAATTCTATGCATGCAAGATCTGAGCCATCAGTGAAAATATTGACCTAGGGAATCGATCCACCAAGAAGTCAACAAAGAGTAATAAATGGTCATGGGCGCCCATGAAATAAACTTGTAGAAGGAATGGATTGCAATTAATGTCATCCTTGAAGCTCAAGAATTGGATCTGGGTGCTCAAAAGTCAAATCGAGCCTAAAAAACATTGCCTTGAAAATATGTCAAAATGGAGGCTGGTTAGGGCATCAGGCCTGAAAGGAAGCCTTTACAAGCATGGAAAAAATGGTCCAAATCCCATAAAATTAGCACATTGTCAAACATTAATTGTCAGGCCGTCAGATGTTGGGGATCAGGCCTATTATATGTTGCTTCTCATACTTTATGCACATTAGCATTAGGCCATCAGAGGCCGAGGGAAGGGAGTACTGTGTGCTTCGTGTTGTAGGTTGGAGATCATCGGGAGGAAGCCTTACCTCTTACCTAAATAAGGTAAAAGGTAAGGCGTAACAACAAAGGTGGAAGGCTAAGGGCCAAAGGTCGAAGAATAAAAGTGTAAGGATTGAAGAGGAAATGTAAGAGGGAAGAGGAAAGACCGAAGGCTAAAGGCCGAAAGGAGAAAGGAAAAAATTGAAGGAAGAAGAGGACCAGTAAAAGGTGATGGGTAAGGTTGAATGTTGATACTAAAATACTTAGAAGAAAAAGGGTAAGGAAGGGAGTGATGGAGAAGGCATGAAGGAAGCAAATAAGAGACAACACAAAAACCAAAAATTCTATGACTTAGCAAAATTTAGGAAACCTTGAAGGAACAAACATGCAAGATGACCCATGGGGAATGTATCAGATCGATTATCAATGATGGGACAACAAAGGTTGGCATGAAATGTGAACAATTATCCTTTAGGGATTAAATTTTGATAAGCTCCAAAATCATAACTAGATGTGACAATGAATGGTACTAACCAATTAGGTTTAAACTTTACTTTGCTATCTGGATCTAGCATATTCTTCTAATTCTCTTTCAAGATAAGATCTCCTAGTTGGAAGGACCAAGTTTTGATCTTCTTGTTGTATCTCATTTTAAGTTAGTTCTAATAGAGTTGTAAATGATTGAAAGCCTTAAGGCTACATTCATCAAGTAGCTCTAGCTCATTCAATATGGAAAATCTATATTCTTAATAAGTAATGAGATGTTGTAATGAAACTCTTAGTGATGGGAACTCAACCTCGACAGGTAGGATAGCTTCAATGCCATAAACTAGGGAATAGCATGTGGCACTTTTAGGCATACATATACTAGTTTGATAGGCCCATAAGGAAAGATTCAACTAGAGATTCCAATCATGAACAACTTCATTGACTATATTTTTAAAGATTTTTAGAATAGTTTTGTTTAAATCCTTAGCTTGACCATTTCCCTAGGAATAGTATGGAGTGGGAAAGTTTTCTGTGATTTCTCACAGATATCCTATCTTTTAAAGAGTCTTCCATTTTCGGTGATATGGTCTTGAGGTACACCCTAATGGAAAATGAGATATCTTGACAAGAATTTAGATATCTTCTTTTTGGAGTACTCAATAGTTGTAATGATAAATTTATGACCATTGGATGAGGTGGGGTGATTTTTACTATGAGGTCAAGTCCCCACTACAAGAAAGGCCAATGTATAGTTATCAACTAGAGCTCTTGAGCCAGTGCATGGATGAGGTCCCCATGCTATTGACATTGCATGTACTTCTTGAAAAAATGATGAGCTTCATATTCCATGGTAGGCCAATAATATCCTATCCTCAATAGCTTTTTAGCCAAAGTCATACCACTTGAATATGACCAAAAAATGCCTTTATGTACTGCTTTTAATATAGTCAAAGCTTCCTCTTGGTTAAGATGTCACAATAATTTCCCTTTGAGACTTCACTGATAAATGGTATCACCTAAGATAACAAATCAGGATGCTCTTCTAATAATTTTTTTTCTAAGGCTCAAAGTAAGGTCATATGGGAGGATACCTCTGACTAGGTAAGTAAAGATATCATGATACCAGGGGGAACCTAGAACAATGATTTCACACATGAAATTGAATTTAGGTACCTTGAAAGCTGGGATGAGAAGTTACTAGATGAGGAATTCACATTTCAAATTGTTGTGAGGGATCTCTAGCAAGGATCCAATAGTAGCCATAGCATCTGCTGCTCAATTGTTGACTTGGGGTATCCATTCAAATATTATGTCAATGAAGAAATATTTGAGACTTTCCACTATCTATTTATAAGGTGTGAGCTTATCATCCTTGGTATGGTAGTCATCATTATCCCGGTTCACAATCAGTTGAGAGTCCCCGTAAACTTTAAATTCTTGGATTTTCCATTCTACTATGATCCTTAATCATGTGATAAGAACCTCATAGTCAATGATGTTATTAGTGCACAAGAAAGATAACTGATATGACTTAGGGATACAATCACCTTGTGGGGTGATGAAGAGGATTCCTACTCTAGATCCATGTTACGTATGTGAACTGTCAAAATATTGCTTCCACTACTCCATTTTGTTGAGGGTGAATACTGAATCATTAGGAATTTCAAACACCAAGGGATTCTGTATATAGATAGGTGACTCTACTAGTTGATCTGTGATAACCTACCCCTTAATATCCTTTTAATCCATGTACTCTATGTAAAATTTTGTGAGGATCATCACCCACTTTACCATACATCCTGTTAGAGCGGATTTTGATAGAAAACAATTCAATGGATCTATCTTAGAGATAAGCTTTACTTGGTGAGAAAGCATGTAGTGTCTAAACTTATTTGAAGCAAACATTATTGTTAGGAAACCTTTTTCAAAGGATGAATAGTTTCCCTTGTATCCAACCAAGGTTCTATTGGTGTAGTAAATAGCTCTCTCCTTACCTATTTCATCACGGTGAGCAAGAAGAGAACTAAGGGCTACTGATGTAGCTAACATATAAAGGATCAAATGTTTATGTGCTATTGGTGGAATAAGGATAGGTGATGATAGTAGGTAATTTGAGTTGCTAGAATGCTTTTTCATAGTTTGAGTACCATTTATAGGTGATCCCCTTGTGAAGAAGGTGAGAGAAGAGATGATGCTTATCCACCAAATGTGTTATGAATATTCTAATAGATTGTAATATCCCTTGTAAACCTCACAGTTGCTTTACTATCTATGTTGGTTCCATATCCATGATTTAATTGACCTTAGATAGATTTTATTTAATTCCCCTTTATGACATAATGTATCCTAAGAGCTTACCTGAAGTGACACCAAAGACACACTTCTTGTGGTTTAATCGTACCTTATACTCTTCAAGTCTATCAAAGATTGGCCCCAACACCTCTAGATGTTCCTTACTTGTTCTTGACTTAGCCCAAATATCTTCCACATAGTCTTATAAAGCCATTTGAATCATGTCATAAAAAATCAAAGTCATTTCTCTTTGATAGGTGGCTCCAACATTCTTCAGACCAAATGGCATCATGTTCCAACAATATGTTCCCCATGGACCTATAAATTTTGTCTTAAGTTGATATTCTTTGGCTATCATGATTTGATTGTACCCTGAGAACCCATCCTTGAGTGAAAGCATCTCATGTCCACTTTTTAGATCTATAATGATATTGATATTAGGAAGTGGAAAGTCATCCATGGGACATGCCTTGTTGAAATATCTAAATTTAGTACATATTCTGATGCCCCGAGTGGGTTTTAACATTGGTACAAAGTTTGAAAACCACTAAGGATAATCTATTTGTTTGATGAACCCAACATCGAGAAGCTTTTGTAATTCCAGTTTGACCAATAATGCTATATGTGGATGCATTTTCCTTAGCTTCTTCTTTACTAGTTTAACATGAGGATAAACCACAAGATGGTGAAAAACTACTTTGGGATCTAGGCCTGGCATGTCTACATAGGACCACACAAAGTCTATATTTCACTCTTTTAGGAATGCTTTCAAGTTCTTCTGCTCTTCATCAATGAGTGATTCTGCATAAAAGGTGATTTGTGGTTCCTCCTTTGTCCATACATTGACTGGATTGGATTTATCGGTAAGCACTACTGATTTTTCGTGATGTATCACACTAAGTGAAAGATTGAACCCCTCATCCTTGGGTGCCTTAGAGAGGTTTTCATTGTTAGATATATACTTTATCTTTATTTTTTTAATCAGAAAGTTCCATAGTGTGGTTTTCACTTAAGGATTAAGACATGACTCTCATAATTTCCATTTTGCAACTAAGGGATTCAATAATTTTTTCTATAATATGCTTGCATATCCAGTTCAATGTGAAAAACTACCTTGTGGTCCCCAAATGGCATTTGTTAATGAAGCCCCATGAACTTAGAGATAGCTTCATAATTTTTGAATGAATCTAGAATAGGTGTTCCTCATTGGTCCCAGTTTAAAATTTTGGGATAGACTAGTTTGAATTCAGTGATTTCTCTATTGAAAACAAAAGGATGTGGCTATTAACATGAATATGCAAGTATCCTCAAATAAGTCTATGATGTCGAGGGGAAAGTCATCGATGGTATCATTACACAATGTAGGTAACCAAGAGGAAGTTTTGACTCCCTTAATAGAATCACCCTTTCCAAGAAGGGTCACTTTACTTGTGGTACATCCGAGACCATGATTTATATGTCATTTCTCAAGAGCAAGATGTTCTAGAAAACCATTATTACTTTTTCCCAACTTTTCATTTCTTTTGTATCCCCAGCCCTTTATCAACTACAGTCCCTTTTTGTCATCCTCCATTGGAAGAATAGGCTTTGGTTTCTTATCTTGATATGAAAATTCTACTAAATTTTCCTCATCAATAATTTATTTGTTCAAATCTCCCCACTTTGTGAAAGTATTAGATGCCAACTTGATTTTCTTTGATACCTTGTCAATAGTTTGAGGCTTCCCATAGGATCTAGGAGAAATAGGTAATTCTCTAATTACAAGAGATTATTTATTCAAGTTTTCTCCAGCAAAATTGTTTTTAATTACTTCTTTGATATCAAATATATTCTTCAGGATAGATGTATTTTATTTAGAGGTGGATGCTAGGGTAGCAGGGTCAACAAAAGAGGAGGGTTTTGACATTTCATTGCTCTTAGGAACTTGTGGGACCCTATATTACTTAGCTTCTAGGTTCTTGCAATAGTAGAGGGGTTCATGATTACCATGAATTGTGATTTATCTATCTTAATAGGGAAACTTGATACATTGATTGTAGGTGGAAGCTACAACTTGCATGGAATGGATCCATGCATGACCAAGAAGTATATTGTATGGAAGGTCAAGTTCAAGCACTTGACAAATAGTTTCTACAATTGTAGGTCCTACTTGTATAGGGATTTTTATCATTCCTTCAAAAGTTCATTCTTGATCATCATAAGCTCTAATGGTAACATGTTTTTATTTTTTAATAACATCTAAATAGCCCAAGTTCATGATCAATTGAAGGGTACAAATATTAAGACCAGCACCTCCATCCACCAAGACTTTTTTGACATTATTTCTAGGGATGAGAACCTCAAGATGAAACACATGATTATGGAATGGTTGTGTGGGGAGGTCTTGCTCAGAACATGTAAGAGGATGATGGGAGGTGATGTGTTTGACCATAGCTTAAAATTGTTTGGTATCAAGACCATTGGGTACAAAAGATGATTAAAAAGGTTTTTATAGGAAGTCCCTATTTGTAGGGGGTATTTTCAATAACTCTAAGCTAGATATTTTGACACAATTCCTTTCCAATTGGTCCAAGAGTCTATAATCATTGGGATATTGTTTTAGTGATGGTGCCCTAGGTTGAGATGGTGCTCCTTGGATGGTGAGCTTCCCTCTACGTGTGGTGACTCCACACTCTACACTAGGTCCTTTGATAGTAATGATTGATATAGGATGATCACAAGATGCTACTACATTGTTGTAAACATGACCTACATTATGTTAATCTTTCTGTTTTCCATTATCTTTTCCTTTTCTTATGGTTCAACATCAAAACCTTGTATATCTTAAGGTCTTTATTTCCAAGTTGTTGATCAGCAATTACATCTCCATTATCCATAAGATCTTGAATAATATTTTTCAGCTTCATGCAACTTGATGTTTTGATGTTTTGTGTCCCTTGATTTTGTGAAAATCACAAATATCCTCCTCTCTATACCATGGAGGTTTTACTTCAGGCTCTTGGTAATTCTTATAATCGGGGAGTGTGATGAGATTGGAATGTAACAATTTTTATATTACAACTTCAATAGGTTCCCCCAAAGGTTTGTACTTGCATTGATGAGGGTAACTATTTAAAGGTGGTGGTCCTCTTTGGGGGTTCACATTATTGATCATTTGTTTATTATTTTGTGGTTGCATTTTTTTGTATTGTGTTTCATTGTGCATTTTCCTATTTTCAAGTATTGAACACCACTTTTGCATCAACTACAACAACATTAGTAATGTTCTTGTTTTTAACCCATATACGAGGTTTTTCATTGGAATTAGATAATAGATGATTATCTTTGCACACTTGTGTTGCTCCTTGTGCAAGGAGGACTCTTTCAATGTTAAGGCCTCTAGGGATGATTTCTTTGTATATTGCCACACATTGCATTTTTAGCTGAAAGGATAAGTCTGTGTCCACATTTGCAACAATGATCTCTATCTATTGTTTTCAAGAATTTTCCATTTACATTTACTAGGTCTATGCCTCCATTGTCACAAAAATATTGCAAATGATTTACCCTCTCTCTATTTAAGGGTATATGATTCTTCCAAGCTTACATCCATATCAAAATTGTAGGAGAAATGTGCTACAAACTGATGTATAGATTATTTCTTTAAAAGCTTGGATTCCTAGAGGTAAGTGCAAGAACCATTCTATGGCTT
The DNA here is from genome assembly GCA_007258455.2 of Sequoia sempervirens. Classification (NCBI taxonomy): domain Eukaryota; kingdom Viridiplantae; phylum Streptophyta; class Pinopsida; order Cupressales; family Cupressaceae; genus Sequoia; species Sequoia sempervirens. Next base: position 988,012,682 of record VDFB02281492.1, read on the forward strand.
GACCTTCCAAAATGCATGGGAAGAGATGCATCAAATAAGATTAATTGTATGTCACTTCCATACATGCCACATAAAATTCCTTAATGTGATCTTTTGGATTTCCACACCCTTTATATTTGTCAAATTTTGGGATCTTGAATCCTCAAGGGAATGTTATCATTGCAATATTATGATCAAATGGATATGGAAATAAGTTTCATACGACATACAATTTTTTTGTTTTCCCATTTTAGATATCTTAATTTTTTTACGAGAGTTCCATGACTTGTGAAGAAAGGTCCACTTGAGGATTGCTTGGTAGTGGAGCACACATGTTGTATTGAGGAATGGTAGATGAATTGTATGCAATATTTTGATAAGGTGACATATTCATGTTGAAAGTTTTGTATGGTGTGTATGGTGGATTGTTTTGATATTGTGGATTTAATGGTGATAATGGTGTGGTGTATTATATGCTCCATGTGAATTTTGGTTCAAGAAATTTTATGAATTTGCATAGTATTATTATTGGTTGTAGTGCAATCCTTGTTGTTGTTGTTGTTGTATAAGCAATTATTGTTGTTGGGCATATTGTTGTTGTGATTGTAATTGTTGTTGGGTTTGTTGTGCTTGCAACTCTTGTTTATCTTGTTGTGCTTGCAATTCTTGTTGAGCCTGTTCATATGCAATAGCATTTAGGTGAGCAATAGTATTTTTTCCTTGAGGTAATGAAATTGTGCCTGGATTTGTGACATATTTGTTTAATTAGAGGTATTGGCTTGATGGGATGTGTTGATTTTGTGAAATATGTGATGGATTTTGTGGAATCATGTTATGATTGGATTGTGATGAAGGATTGTGTTTATTTTGGTATTGATGTGAAACTAAATTTTTCTTATTGAAAACTTCATTTTGTAAATTCAGATTTGACACATGTTGACTTTGTTGTACGGAAATTTTTCCTTGATTTTGTTGTGATATTAGTCCTTGTAATATTTTGGATTGTGATGGAGGGACATAAGTTTGAGGACCTATTTTATTTTTCATTGTAATTTGTGGGATTCCTTGATTTTGAGAAAAAGGTCAGGATCCTTGATATCATGCCACTTGGTGTTGCAATGTTTGTGGCAAACCTTGATTTTAGACCAATTGATTTTGTGGATTACCCTAATTAGTTTGAATTTGAGTCAATGGATTCCTTGATGTTGATGCAATTGTTGTGTAACTTGATTTTATGGATCAATTTGATGGTGTTGTGATGATTGACCATGAAATTTTTGATTTCCTTGATTTTGATTCATTTTTCCTTGAACATTGACTTAGTTATGTTGAATACTAGGGGAATTGGTTTGAAATTTTTGGGTATTTTATGGGAGTAGAGGATATGGTTATGAATGAAATGTTGGTACAATGTTTATATTATGAGGATATGATGTAAGTGGAATGTTTGGATGTTGAGGGTGTTGAGGTATGTTCATATTTTGGGTGATTCTTATGTTTTGAATACCTAAGTTTATGTGTCTCCCTAGACTTTGAGTATGACCAAGTTGGGTTCCTTGTTGAGTTGTGCGGTTAGTTGAATCCATCCTAGAAGTTGTAGGTTGAATTGGTATGCATGATGAGGATGGTTGTGTGACAGATTGGATGACATTATGCACCAAGGGTTCATTATGAAAAGTTTGAGGAATATATGCAACTTTTCCAAAGGTTGTTCCTTAAGTGTGTTCAAATCAAATGTATAAGGGAGTTTAGCTAGTTCTTTTGCTAATTCTAACATATATTGGGTTGGATTCAATTTTATCATGGTGTTGAAAAGAAGGTGAATCCTAGGATCTTGTTGCATCTCAAGTATCTCAACCGCAGTAAGTTCCATGGGATTGTTGGTAACATCCTCTATATTAACCCCTGTATCTTGGAAATTTTGAGATGGTTGTGGTAGATTTTGTGGTTGAGTTATGAAACCTCCAGGATTGAACAATTGCATTCCCAAGTTTTGTTGTTTTATGTCACTCACAGTTGATAAATTTGGGTTTTTTTCCATCTCTTTCTCGTGTTTTGATCTTGTTGTTACCATAAAACTTTAATCAAATTTTGATGTAGTATGTTGTGATTTATACTGTCTAAATTCTTGGGTTGAATCATTTTTTTCTAAAAATGAACCTCCAAGGTATTTAATACCAATGATAATGTGAATTAAGAAGGAATGAGTGATCGAAATGTAAAATAACTCTCAATTTTTAACAAATCTAGACCTAGGTTTTGATATGTGTTTGATGAGGATTCTAATGAAATTGCAAATCCTAGGAGTAGACTTGTGACTCTAGGATAAATTTTTCCAAAGGGATGTGTGATAATCCAACTACATGTATGAAAAGGGATGTGTTTCCAAACATGTAGCTAAACTAGATGATGTTTGATGAAACAAAATTTCTAGGAGATTTATTTGTCCAAAAATTTGAATTTGTTGGTGAGATGGGATGCAAAATGGTTTGATATTTGGATTTCAATGTTATGGTTGATGTTTGATCCTAATATTTAGACCTAATAGGAACTTGTTACAAGATCAAGGTATTGAGAAATATGTATTCTCCCTTGAGTGTTTAGACTTAGAAGATCAAATAATTTTTTGATGAGGGAACTTTGGTGTGATGTTTCAATGTCTGATCATGACTTATGAGAAAGATAAAAATGATTGAAATACACAATTGAATCAAGAAATTAACCTAATTAACTCATATTCTCAATTAAATCTTTCAAAATGCTAATTAGAACCCATAAAAATATGAAATAATACTCAAATTGATAAAGGAAACTGACAACACTTTCAAACTTGATCCCATTAGAGGATTGGTGCTGAATTGATGTGGAATGATCAACTCTTTCCCAATACCTATTGATGAAAAAATATTTAAAGTGATAATTTAATGGAGGAATGACTAAAATTGATGCAAAATGACTAAATTCTCTCAAACATTGCTCTAAAAATGACTATAGTGAAATTACTCTCAATGCTCATGGATGGATTGCTCATGAAATGGAGGCTATTTATAGGAATTTTAGGTGGATCAATGACTAAGATAAATTTCATTAATCAAGGGATAGAAATGGGATAGAAGAATTGACATGGATTAAGGATTCCAATCCATGGATGAGATTAAAATATCACATCGATTGATGAAATTAATCAAGCATTGAAATTGATTCAAACAAACACAAATCCTTAATTTGACGAGGAATACACAAGATATTTCCATGTTGGAGGGAAATATTTTGAATTTGAATTGGAGGAATCTTTCATGGGAATATTCATTTGCAAGTGGGAGAAATGGAGGGATTAAAGAAATTAGTCCATTAAATAATTAGGAAATTATTTAATTTTGTCAGATAAAGGAATTTACCTAGATTTAATTAAACAATTAGCTCATTTAATTAAAAAGGGGAAATTAATAACATTCAATTAAATAATTAAGATTTTTTAATCAAACGAGAAGACTTAAGGAATTCAATTAAATAATTTTCATTATTTAATCAAATAATATGAAAATTAGTATGAAAAGGGTGAATTAATCCAATAATGTTAAGTATCTGATAAATAGAAGAAAATGATGAATTTAATTAAACAATAAAGATTATTAATTAAATAGTTGAAATGGGTCAAATCAAGATGAAAATGGTGCTAGTAACCGAGTTCGAATGCATGATATGGATCAAGAAATTTTAAATGTCTCCAAGTAACATTGTAGTTGTCTTTGATTTCTAAGTAGTGATACTATTTCCTTTCTATTTCCTTTATCACTTTCTACACTTTATGGCTATATAGTTGTCCATGGAGGTGGGAACACCAAAATAGGGGACTTACTGAGGCAATCCTCTACAAAAACACCAACATTTTTCCTATTTCCATGTCTGTAGGTTTTTTTGAGTGGATCTACTTGAAGAATCAACTCATGGGTGAAAAGGCATGTTTTCTTACTCTCCTTGTAATTGCTAACATAGTTCTTCTTAGTGTCCTTTTCATCATATTTGTTGTTCTATACCTTTTTATTCTCTATCAAAACATAAAACATCACATAATTAGGTAGTTAGTAGGTTTCCTTTTTTTTTGCCTACTTTTTGGACCCCTTTCCATATGGACACTACTGTGTCCTAAGGACACATGAGTGTCATGTTGGATTCTAAGAACCACACTGCCATCCTCAAATAGTGAGTTGTTTAGGCAGCAAATCAAACCTTGGAAATCGACTCTTTTGACTCTATGATTTTTTGGTTTTAGCAGGAGGAAAGCGACAAGCTATTTTCCCTATAAACTCCTTGGGGATCTCTAGTGACTTGGAGTCTCGAGGGTGATGGGTCCCCCTTCTCTACACCTAGATACTTTCTTGGATTTGGGAACATCTTCAGATGGAGGGTTGGAGTAAATGATGTAGCCATAGTCAAAGGGTCCTCAAGAGAAAAAATTGGACCATGCAACAAGAGTCACACAATAGGAGAAACACAAAAAATGGAATAAAATCCCAATTCAAACATTCTTATTACCAGAAAATTTGATTACCACTAGCCGGCAACATCTAGGCTTACAGATTTGGCTCACAGGTCTAATTACAACATGCTCAAAATACCATCTTCCTATATGGTCCTCAATGTGAGCAAAAATCCTATAGAGAAAATATTTCTTTCTCTAATATCTCACTCTATTGCCTTCTAATTATCAATTACAATGATTTATATACATTCACAAATCCAGAAACACCCACGTCGACCCAAAAATTATTACAATCTCCGATTAAAGAAAATGTAATGTGTGTGTGCATATGTCAGCCTCAAATTTGAATTACTACTTGGTGAACGCATAAGATGAAGTGTGGACCTAAATCAAGGTCAAGGACACCCCATAAAACAATTTGAATCACACCATCAATATCCACAAGATGCAAAAATGATCTAGAAGTGATCAAACTAGCTATTAGACAAGAAAATTATTTTGGTGTTGGTTCAAGAAACTGCCACATAATCTAGAAGAAATAAATTACCGGAAAATAAACCAATCACACTCAAATCTTGGAATAAGGAAAATGAACATGTCCATGATGTAAACATAGATCTACAAGGTCTGGCGAGCAAACATGAAGAATCACCGAATCTTGAACTGAACTGAAACTGAAACAAAGACAAACTAGAGTGAAAATATTTTTGAGTGATGCAACATTGCCATGACCCAATGATGCTCTTGCATCAGACACCCCTAGTGATAAAATATTTTCAATGAGAGGAGCTCATGAACATTGAACTAGTTTCAGGATGTAGATCCCATGCTCATTCTTGATCCAAATGTCTTCTCTGTCTGCACTTTTCTTCATCCTAACCTCTCTTCTTTCCTCCATCATATCATGCAACTTATTCTTCTCTTTATCTTCCCCTCCCACCTCATACCTATAAAAGGTAGTAAGGGACATTTACCACCGTTCACCTTCTTCCTCCAATCTGATCTACCTCTTCTACAAGAATTCATCTTATCTATCATTTTATCTACAACCCAAGTCTTCTGTTGCACAATTATTCCCTTACATTATTTCGATTCCACCTCACCTCCAGATTTAACCACAAGGTCCTTCAAATCCATGCCATCCTTCAATAAAAACTTTTCATCTCGCTTCTTAGTTCTCCAACTCTTCACAAGGCTCAAATTCCTCACTTCCTCCTGCTTGTTCTTCAAGGAATCCAAAGTAAACTTATGTCCATTCTTCTCTATAGTAATCAAATTCCTTCTACAATCATATATAGCTCCTCTATCAAACTGCCAAGGTTTACCCAACAAAACATGACAAGCACTCATAGACAAAACATCACACAAAACTTCATCTCTAAAGGGGCCAATATTAAAGTTCACCCAACACTATTCTTTCATCTCTTTTGCATGATCATCTTGTAACCAACTTATCCTATAAGGACAAGGATGCAGAAACCTCTTCAAACAAAGTTTCTCCACCTTCTCCTCAGATACCAAGCTATTAGTACTTCCAATGTCCACAATAACCTTACATCACTTAATTTGTGCACACTTCAGAAAAGATTCTTCCTTTGTGAAGTGTCAACCTCTTCCCTGCTCTGCCTCATCAAGACTCTCCTAAGCATAAGGGATTCTCCCTACTTTAGTTCTATCCCATCTTCAATTACCTGCTCTTCATGTGTCATACAATTCTTTTACCAGTTTCTTTACTTGATCCTTCAGGACACTCAAAAGATCGATGTCCAATTTCTCCACACTCTAAACATTTTCCCAATAATTCCTGCTCCCATTTCCTCTCCTTTGTACCCTCTGATCTAATTCTTTACTCCACTTATATCTTGATTCCTCTTCACTTGTCTACTTCTCCCTACTGCTACTTATCTTCTTTTCTTTCCCCATGGGATTATTCTATTGTATTTTCTTCACTTTATCTTCTACCTTAAGAGCATATTGGTAGGCATCTTCAAGTGTAGAATTCCTCAACATACTCATCTCATCTTAGATGTTAAATCTAAGACCATTTATATACCTTACCACCTTCTCCCTAGTCATCTCTCAGTGCCCAGATCTAATTGTCATCTTGGAAAATTCCTCAGTATACTCTTTCACACTCATTTCCTTCTGCTTCAGGTTCCGCTACTTCTTAAATAGTTCCAAAACATACTCTTCTAGAATAAACTTAGCCTTCATCTTTGCAACCATTTGTCTCCATTGAGTGATTCTTGTTTCACCATTTTCCATAATGTCCTTCTGCAACTCTTTCCACCATAAAGCAACATGTCCTTTCAACTTAGTTTGTGCCAACCTAACCGTCAACAGATCTTTAATATCCTCAAGCTCAAAATAGTCTTCCAACTCTCCTATCCAGTCTATAAAGTCTTCTAGATTCAATGTACTAGATAAGTTAGAAACCTTCACCATATGCCTTCTACTTTCTTGTTCCACTACTCTCAACAGTCTCTCTTCTACCTCATCAGTCGGTCCTTCAGCCTCTTCACCCTCAAGTTCTTCTATAGCTTCTTCATATTCATCCTCTAGTTCAGGGTTTCTCCTCAAATCACCCAAAAGGTTCTAGATCTCATTCCTCATCTCATTTATAAATTCCTCCATAATCTACTCCATTCTTCTAGGGTTCATCCTTCATAGTGGCATCTCTCCCCCTGCTTGGTGCAACTGCCTCAACTCAACGATCAGACTACAAGGATTCAATTTCCTCTCTCTCGGTGATCTATTGAACACACTTACAACTTGCCTAAAATTGGTGATATGTTCACCCAAGGAATATCACAAGGACCACAACCCACACAAGGTTTGCAACCAACATTGATCTCAAGATTCATAGGTTCACAACTAGCTCTAATACCATCTAATTTAACCATGGTTAGAGGGTCCTCAAGAGAACAATCTGAACCATGCAGCAGGGGTTACACAATGAAAGCAACCCAAAAAATGGAAGAAAATCCATATTCAAACATTCCTAATTGGAAGTTGATGAGTTGTGGACTGTTTTTAGTGCTTTGAGTGCTGTTGTTGGCAGGCTGCAAGGATGGCATGCCTAATTGGAAGTTGATGAGTTGTGGACTATTTTTAGTGCTTTGAGCACTGTTGTCGGGCATTGCTAAACTTTGATGAGTTTTTTGAAGGTTTCTTCAAGGTTGTGCATGTTTCTAGTTGCAGGAGTGTGTTATTATAGAAGTTCTTTGTGATTGTCCTACATTGTATTCGTATGAGGTGCTTCTAGGTTAGTTTTAGAGTGATGGAAGAATAAAGTGTAGACCCTACAAATTTGTGTTCTTTGTCATATGTTGGCATGGAAAAGGTGTTTCAAATGTCACCAAGTTAGTTTGTGTAGGTTTTCCTTGAGAGTCTTGTGGAAAGTGGTGTCATCTCCTATTTTGGGGAAATTGACTTGAAGGGTCCTCTTAAGGAGTGTTTGAGAGATCTTTGGTTAGTAGAATTGTTGGTCATCTATAAGAAAGCTTCCCTTTCTCACTCTGCATTAGAGTTGTATTAGAGAAAATCTTTGATCTGAAAGGTTGTGAAGAGATTTGGAGGTTGTGGTGAATAAAAGGAAGATGCCTCCAAAAGGTGGGTCTATTGTGGTAAGGGAGATTAAGGCCTTGAGGGACACAATAGAGGCCTTAGAGAGAAGGAAAGGGAATGCTAAGGAAGAGAGTACCTCAGAGAAGGAGGTAGAGGGTGGAGAGGAAAGCCATCTAGAAGAGGAGATGCCTTCTAAAGAGAGAAGGTTCATTGGAGCCTTGAAGACCATTAGAGCAGAAGCCACTAAAGTGAAGATGGATATTCCAGTGTATGGGGGAAAGATGAATGATGAGGAACTAATAGAATGGATTGATGCTTTAAATAATTATTTTGAATATAAGGAGATGGTAGAAGATAAGAAAGTTAATTTTCCAAAGAAAAATTTAAAGGGGTTTGCTTTGACTTGGTGGAACTACTACCAAGGAGAAATAGTGAAAGAGGGAAAGAATATGATTTCCTCTTGGGATAGAATTGTGAGTAGATTGAAGGCACATGAAGTGGGTTGAATACCTACAAGCATATACATTCTTCATAAAACATAAGAAGGGGCATGCTAATAAGGTTGTAGATGCCCTTAGTAGAAGTGTCATGAGGGTTCAAGAAGTGCAACTACAAAGTGTGGGCATACAAGCTCTCAAAGGTATGCATAAGGAGGATGAAGATTTCAAGCCTGCTTTTGAAGTTTGTTCTCAATTTTCTAATACTTTTCACAGTGATTATGCTGATTATGTTTTGCAAGATGGTCTATTGTTTAAAGGAGCTCAATTGTGCATTCCCAAGTGCTCTATGAGGGAGACTATAATAAAGGAAAAGCATAGTGGGAGTCTTGGATGACACTTTGGACTTGACAAAATTTTGGAGCAAGTTAGGAGATTCTACTTTTGGCCTAAAATGCAAATCGATGTGAGAAGGTTTGTGGAAACTTGCACCATATGTCAAAGAGCAAAGGGGACCACTTCAAATGCTAGTATTTATCAACCTCTACCAATCCCAAGTAGGCCTTGGGAGAGCATAAGTATGGATTTTGTCTTAGGATTTCCTAAGACACAAAGGGGGGTTGATAGTGTGTTTGTAGTAGTTGATAGATTCAACAAGATGGCACATTTTATTCCTTGTAGATGTACTAGTGATGCCTCTAATATTGTAGGTCTATTTTTCAGGGAGATTGGAGAATTCATGGAATGCCTATGAGAATTGTATCTTATAGGGACTCCAAGTTCATAGACCAATTTTGGAGGACCTTGTGGCGGAAATTGGGGACTGATTTTTAGCATAGCTCAGCCTACCATCCCCAAACAGATGGACAAATAGAGGTAGTTAACAAATCACTTGGTAATATTTTAAGGTGTTTGACAAAGAAAAATGGTGTTCAATGGGATTTGTTATTTCCCCAAGTAGAGTATGCTTATAATGAATCCATCAATAGAAGCATTGGAAAAAATCCCTTTGAGATTGTGTATGGGATGAATCCAAGGGGGATCTTTGAGTTGAGAGAATTGAAAGGAATGGAGAAGAGGAGTGCAAAAGGAGAGGATTTTTCCATAGCCATGAAGTCTATCCATGATCAAGTGAAGCAAAATCTCAAGAAGAGTGTGGAAAAATACAAAGTGAAGGTAGATTTTAAGGAGAAGGAATGTTCAATACAAGGTGGGAGATCTGGTTTTTTCCTACTGGAAGGAAGAGAGATTTCCTAACGAAATATACACGAAGCTGTAAATGAAAAAAATAGTCCCTTGCAAGATTATTCATAAATTTGGGAAAAATGCATATGAGATAGCGCTCCCTCCTAGAGTGGTTATCTCACCCATTTTTAATGTTGCTGATTTGTACCCATTTAAGGGATCTTTGAATGAAGGTACATGTCTAGAATCTGATGAAGGTTGGGTGTAGGACCTTCCACCATATGAACCCTTGAAGCTTGAGGCCATTCTAGATACCAAGGAGGTAAAAAGGACAAGGAAAAGGGTATATAATGAGTATTTGGTTAAATGGAAGGGTCTTCCACCTGAATATGACACTTGGATGAATGAAGACGACATCCTACAACATGGTACTACTCTACAACAACTGATCTCAGGTGGTACTTGAGATCTCTTCCACTCCGGGTGCATGGTGCAGGGGCACCTTGGGGACTTCATACCTCTTTGAGGCCTTGTGTGGATATTTTTTTAATGTAAAAGATGATTATGGTGTAAAAATGTCCTAAGGACCATATTGAATGCTTTGTAATATGTTTTTTAGGTTTGGTATTAAGTATTGATGTAATGACAAGGTCTCCTTCCTCACCATGTGAACTTGGTGCATCTAGGCAAGTTAAGAAATTAAGATTACTTGGTGCAACCAGGTATTTGAGGGGATTCTCCTTGATTATTTGATGTTTTTTTTTATGTTTGAACACCTTTCAAATGTTCATTGTAATCGGGCTTCTTGGGAGTAGTATAAATTGCCTTAACTAGGCAATTAGAAGTCTAGGTTGGAATATTTTAAAAATCAGTTGTTTCCAATGTCCAAATAATTCAAAAATAAGTTGGATGGTGCTAGAAAGAGGTATCAAAGGTTGAATTAGGCCTCTTCTGGTTGAGGCATGATGATGGTGAAGTTTGGAGAAAGTTTCAATAAAAAGAAACCTTGTTTTCCTTCATTTTTTTTCTGTAAATTTTTTGCTAAAACACATTGTATGGCCATATTACGTACTATAAGGTCAGAATACCATAATGGATCAATATAGGATTTAACCATCTTTCTTTTGGCTGTGGTTTGATCCTTTTTCATTAAGAATTGAAAGAGATATCAACATTTTACTGAGAGTGGTTTGGAAAACCCTCAAAATCAGGGTTTGGTCTAAAAATCTCTCTAACTCACCTTCTCCACTTTCTCATGGCCTAATTTTTGGTGGGAAGGTGAGGAAGATCATGTAATTTATGTTCTTGAAGGTCTTGGAGTATGGAATGGGTTCTGGTGCAACTTTTGAACAACCCTAGGCTTGGAATCTCCATGTGACAAGCCTAGTTAGATGTTGATTTTCTGTGTTTTATTTATCTGTGGTGAGAGTATTGAGGAAGTGAGATGAGAATGGTTGAAATGAGTTAAATTATGTTCTAAGAATTAATTTTTAGGCTTAGGGGAGTTGGGATGTGCTTTGGAGCCTTGATTCTTGTTGGAAATTCAACCATTTAGGCCTCCTTGTGGCTGGGAAAAGTGTCTTATTGTGAAGTTCTGGTAAAGAGTTTTTCCCTAGGGTTTTGGGGTCTGAAAGTAATCCATTGGAGGAGTGTAAAACCAATTTTTTTTTTTGGTTCTTGTGTTTAGGAGGATTCTATAGTGACTATCCTAGGTTGGCAGGTTGCAAGGATGAAAGGCCTAATTGGAAGTTGATGAGTTGTGGACTGTTTTTAGTTCTTTGAGCCCTGTTGTTGGGTGTTGCTAAACTTTGATGAGTTTTTGAAAGTTTCTTTAAGGTTGTGCATTTTTCTAGTTGCAGGAGTTGGTTCTTATAGAAGTTCTTTGTGACTTTCCTACATTGTTTTCATATGAGGTGCTTCTAGGTCAATTTTAGAGCGATGGAAGAATGAAGTGTATACCCTACAAATTTGAGTTCTTTGTCATATGTTGGCATGGAAAATGTGTTTCAAATGTTACCAAGTCAGTTTGTGTAGTTTTTCCTTGAGAGTCTTGTAGAAAGTGGTGTCATCTCCTTGTTTGGAGAAATTGAGTTGAAGGGTCCTCTTAAGGAGTGTTTGAGAGATCTTTGGTTAGTAGAATTGTTGGTCATCTATAAGAAAGCTTCCCCCACTCAATCTGCATCACTATCTGGATAGTTCTATTACCATATTCATTCCTTTATATCACATGCTTTTCCTTTGCTGTGTGCCTAGGTTTAGGAGTACTTATTTCCTATATAAAATTGTTCAGATTCAGAGGTTATATTTCTACTTCCATTGGAGAAGCTAATTCCCTGATTAACCAATCAAGTGTATCATCATCTTGTTGTACCTCAGTAACTCTCTCTTGTCTCTTTCTATTACTTGATTCAAGAATTTCATCTCTTTGACTTGCCATATTTTTTGAAATGGGAATTTCTTTAGCAATATCTAGCATAGAATTTGGATTAGTAGGATTTGGCACTACCTCCTCTTTTTGGGGACTTATATTTTCCTTTCTATCTAGGTTTTTGGATTCATCTCTTTGAACATTATCTTCTTCATTTACCGCTACACTAGGATTCTCTTCAGTTTCAGTTCCATCTTGTGTCAATTATGTAGCTTCTTCTTCTGGAATTTTAGTTTCAATTTCAGTTTTAGCTTGGCCTTTATCTGATTCTTCAAAAACCTGCGAGTGTTCATTAACATTTTGCACATTCCCAAAAGAAAATTGGGAATCAAGAGTATCTTCAACAACTCTGTCATTAGTAAGATTTTTCTCTACATTTTTCCCTATTTCCATTTCAAACACGCTAGGATTTCCTACCTCCGAGGCAAGTGTTCCTTGAATAAATTCTTCTTCTTCAATATTTATGGGGTTAGAGCTCATATCATCAATTTCTTCTATCACTGGGTGTACCATGGGCTTGTCCTTGGATTTCTTTTTATGTACCTTTTCCCACATCTCACCCCATCTATGTACTTGTTCCTTAATTCTAGCTTCATCTTCCTCAAAAATTTCCTCTAAAGCCACAAGAGTCCCACCCAGTGCTTGCTTCATACTAGCCATATTAACAGAAGGGGGAGAAGTGAATAATGTTGTAGCTCTTTGAGATGTAGACCTAGTTTGTGTACCAACATTCCTTGTTGCTCCTATTCCTTCATCAATAGTTATTTTGGTTTTGGGTCTAGTTGTAGAAGAAGATGCACCTTTAGGTCTTGTTTTTTATTTATCTTTACCTATCTCCACATCTTTCTATTTTTCTTATAATTTTATGGGAACTTCCTATCTTATTGCTTTAGGGGTTATTTCTTCAATTCTAACATCTGGAGTAGCCTTGATAGTCTTTCTTTTCTTCTTGGTACATTTTCCACTTTCAAAAGTAGTTTCATCTCTTTGTTTTCTTCTTTTATCTTCTGAGTAGATGGGTTCAATTCCTCTTTCTCTTAAAATTTTGCAAAAATAATTAATCTAGTGTTGAGTATACCTTAGGACTGGCCTAGTAGAATCATCAATTAATGTCATGTAGATTCATCATCAACACTTGGTTCTAGAATGGGTTCATCATATACCCTGTCATCATTGTGAAATTGATTCAGCACCTGACCATCATCTTCTTCCAATTGGGTTGGGATGTCAAAGAGTTTGAGCATTCAATCAAATCCTAAAGTCATTCTTTCATACTTTTTCCTTCTGACCACGTGCTCCTCTTCACAGTTAAGCCAATAATCTTCTAAATGAGGCACATGAGCACAAAAACTAGCTATATTTTTAGCAATATTTCCTTCAATATCATAGTACACTCTATGGAGTGGAAATTCTTCAAAATGGTAGGTTCTCAGTTCCTCCTCACATAAATCAGTTACTTTAATTGCACCGCACTTATAATTTCCTATTGTGATGGGAAATTTAAAAGAGGCCTTTTTGCGAGCATGGTTATAAAGAGCTTGAGATGGTTTTAACTGTCTCACTAATTCCAATAAATAATTTTATCTGTAGGATACCTAGGCAACATGAATGGGTTTCCATTAAATCCCTCCACTTTGATCTAGGAGTAGGTTGGGAACTGTATGTACCAGCCTTCCATAGGTCGAATGGCACTTTGTGCTTCAAGGGATAGTCTCTTATATTTATCACCTTCTATTGTTCTCACCAATTTCATAGAGAAAAAATCATTAACTTTTCAGTAATCACCTTTATACCCGTGAATAGTGATTTGGGGTAAATATGCATATATCAGACTATTGCCAACTTGTGTGCCCAAAGTACCAATCTATTTTAGTCCTTGTTTACTGGCTCTCATAGCACATGAGTAAATAACATAGGATGACATGAAGAAGCATTTAGAGTTTTGGGGAATGTAGTAATCTTTTCATGTAGCTTGTCACTTGTCAATTTTACCTAATGCAACTCTACAGGACCTTCTATCATTTGAGATATTATCATGAACAATGAGGGTTCGAATTTTCTTGCATCTCTTAAACCAACTACTCTGCTCATAAAAGTTATTATGTCTTCTATTTCTTGTTTAAACATAGACCTCTGAATTACCTTGGTATGTGGTGTGATTGGTTGTTGACACCATTAGGTGCTAATAATTTCTCTATTACATTCTTCAACACTCTGATATGTCTTCACCTTGGCTTTCAGGTCGACATTGAACATATGTGGATAGGAGGGGAGACCAAATGTACACATAATTCCTTTTTGAGACAAGCTTGCATAAATTCTTCCCTCTTTTTCAACAATCCTTTTGTCTGAATTATAATAGTTTATGCATTGTATAACTAATTTTGGAGCTTCCATTGCTGGTGGAAAACCTTTTGCAGGAAGTAAAACCTTTTGCAGGAAGTAACCCATTGGATACGACATTTTTGGTGCATTGGGTAGCATTTTCTTGCAATAGCTGTGAACAGATTTCAATGTCAAAAGACCATCCCATGTGGGTATTTGTAACCACTACATTAATGGGTACTACTTGTGAATTGCAATACCTGAATTCATCTTCTACTCTTGCATCAGAAGTGCTCATTTTGGATATAATGTGCTCTGTAATTTTTTTAATATTTGTTTATGTGCGCGAGTTAGGGTTAAATTTAACCAAAACTTACATTTCATAAAATTTTCAGTTCATTCTTTGATTAAATTTAATAACTTAGAGACAAAATAACATTCAAATTTTAGAATGAGAAAATACCATCATCAAAATTTTATAACTTGAGAAACTCTTATCAATGTATCGGTTATTCGAAACATACCTAGTTCTGGCTAAAAATGGTAATTCTTCATAATAGAACTCCAAAACCCTTGGTAGCTACAACTTCGTTTCTAGAAATTTTACCTCTCTTTGTGCACCAATGTTGCCTCATGAATTCGATGTCTTTAGAAAATTTGCAATATGATGCAAAGTGGAGTGTTGTAAAAGAAATTGCATGCTCGAGGTGGTGCCAAGTACATAGGTAGTTCACCACCTTCATTAATTACCTATTATTTTGCATTATTTCCTAGAATAAAGGTGTAATCATTACGGATTATGGATCAAATCATGAACACCTAGATTTATGTGCTAGCTCACTATTTGAAAAGAAAGGTGGCGCAGTGATTATACGTGGCAATTATATGTCATGCTAATTGTTTACAAGGTAAATTCCATTAAAGATATGCAATTAATGATGACCACCAGGGTTGAGGCTTTTGATAATGCTTTTCAAAGGATTAAATAACACTAGGATCCAGAAAATACTTTCTAGGAAAAAGAAAAAAAATAGAAGAGAAAGACTGGAAACCAAAACTAAAAGATAA
This sequence comes from Sequoia sempervirens, assembly GCA_007258455.2. Lineage (NCBI taxonomy): Eukaryota > Viridiplantae > Streptophyta > Pinopsida > Cupressales > Cupressaceae > Sequoia > Sequoia sempervirens. The sequence continues at coordinate 988,028,154 of VDFB02281492.1, forward strand.
ACTTAATGAAATTTCAAAGTAGAATTTCTGGTTTCTGACTTCTACATCAAATAAACAATAAAGCACTGAACTTCGGTAAAAGGGAAGATTACTAGGTTTAGAAAATTTAATCAATGAAAAAATTGGGCAAAGCTAGAATCTTTTGAAGATACAAACTCTTTTGGTTCAACGCAGGATACTGAGATTCTAGTTTTCGGTAACAAAATAAACATTAAGAGCATATTGAAACACCAAAAGATTGAGAAAACAAAAAGGTCACAATACAAAGAGGCCAAGTGAGAATGAGAGAGGAAAACTAGCAACTGGCCAATCATCAAAACAACGTTGAAGCAAGCAAAAACAACAAAGAAAAAAGGGAAAAGGAAAGAAAAAGGGGGTCCACATTTTTCCAAAGGGGAAAAATGGGGCGTGTTGTGAGACTACACAACAACTAGTAACCAAAAAAACTAAACAAAACAATAGAAAGTCAATTCTAGATCTAACATCAATGTTCCAACTTTCTTTAGTATTGTAATTATAAATCATGGGATCCTTATTCCATTTTCAAACTATACTTCAGTTAGCATGCACAATTAAGTATTGCTGAGCTCACATGTGTGCAACTGATTATTTCCACTACAGTAAACTCAAAAATAGCAATTTTTTGCATTAATCTACATAATATGACAATTCCTTTTAATCCAACCAGGGATAGAGCCTTGTTGCCAATCAAGCGTCCATAGCCCCGACAAGATTATCTTTGTAATTCCCCCCAAACATAGCTTTACTACTGATCAGGTGTCCATTGCCTAGTAGAGTTATTTGGATAGCCTAAAGAGTTGATATCACTTTTTTTGTTTTCTTAGATATAGCATTGATAGCTCATTTTTCAATTTCGATATTGCAATAATAGCTCATTTATCAACTTGCAAGCATTGAATCACCTCTATTAGGTTGGGGATTATAGTGGTAGAAAAGGTAGTCTTTTGATTTTTCAATTAGTGCAAACAATTGTTATTCCAAATTTCATTAGAATGATTTAAATGTATTCATTTGTAGCTCAACATCAACTGAATAATTCATGCGAATCAGAGTACATAAAATTGAAATTTCTCGAACAATTTATAAATGGAAAACTAATTCCGCTTGAAATAGAGATTAAAGTTCTAGATTTGATGTTCTATTGACTTGTAAACCTTCAAAAGTTTCCAATTAATGTAAATTCAAATGACACAACACCTGCAAAAAAAGCAAACCAAAAAAAAGAAAAAATCTATTTACAAAAATACTATTTACAAAAAAAACCTATTTACTTATGACTAAAAAATAATGCTTTATAACTGCCCATTCATAGGTAATGGGATATCTTCACCAGTCAAGGACTTTATTATATAAGTGCTATCACACAAGATTTTAGAAATTTAGTATGGGCCTGCCCATAGTCTGTTAAACTTATCATGTTCATTTTTATGTTCATGAGCTTTATTCCAATATAGGACCAAATCAAATATTCTAAAAGTCTTTAATTTTGCACACTTATCAAACCATCTTTTCACTATGGATTGATGTTTAGCAAAATGATCTATGGATCATGTTTGTTTCTCATCTAAATGCATCAATTGCAACAATCAAGCTTTTGTTTGATCATCTAATCCAATATACTCTTGTGCAAACTACCAGGTAGGGATTTTTAAGTTTATTGGTAGTATAGGATCTACCCCATAGACCAAACGGTAAGGAGAATTCCCTAATGCAACTTTCATCCTAGTATGATCTACTCAAAGGGAAAACCTTAACAAAGAATTCAATTCCATAGGGTTCTTTTCAATCAATCTTTTAATTATATCCAACAAATTATTATTTGATGATTTAGCTAATACATTTCCCTATGAATAATAATTAGATGAAAATTTTAATGTTATGCCATATTCAAATTCCCAATTAGAAATTTTCAATGAAGCAAAAGCAGGGCCATTATCACATACCAATGCGTATGGTGTTCCAAACTTGGTGATAATGTTTTCTTCCAAAAATTTTATGACTACGTCGGTAGTGCATTGTTTGTTAAGGCATGCCTTTTTCCATCGAGTACAATAATCTATAGCAGTCAATATGAATCTATGTCCAACAGAAGATGGAGGATTGATATTTCCAATAAAGTCTAATCCCCATTGTGAAAAGGGACACATCTTCATCACCAGCTGCAGTGGTTGAGCATTGAATCTTCCTTTATCTGAAATTGTCTAACATGTATGATAGTCTTTAACATGTTCATAAGTATCTTTAAAGATCTTGGACCCATAGTAGCCTACTCTTAAAATGAGGTGTCTAGTAGCCAAAGGTGCTCCATGAGCTATTCCAAACCTATAATGTAGTTCCTACAACACTTTATCAGCTTATGTTCTATTTAAATACCTTAAATAGATTCCTTCATGATTTCTTTTAAATAGAACCCCTCCCTTAATCATATAACTCTATGAATTTATCTTGAGGGCTCTTCTTTGATTCCTTTGCATATGATCAGGGCAAGTATGGATGACCAAATAATGCCAAATGTCGGAGTACCAGTCTTCTTGATCTTTTTCGTCTAACATGTATTGTTGACTTGAAATTTGGGGATCTATTTCTGTAATAGATTTAACCAAAGCTTGTCCCCGGATGAACCTCATAGGTATGATGTCTAAATGATATTCTTGTAATATGCTAACCCATTTGGCTCTCTTTTCTCCAAGCTCACTCTATGTTAACAACATTTTGACAACTGAATCTAGGACAATAGCTTTAACTATACTCCTAAGGATATAATGTCTGAACTTGTGTACAACTTTGACCAAAGAAAAGGCTTGTTTCTTAACATATGTGTATCTCAATTCTACTTCCTTGAACGGAGCACTCATAAAAGCAATTGGTTTTTCTTCTTTATTTTCGCCTTTCCGTGTTAATACTACAACACAAGTATGACTAGAGGAGAATGAGTAAATATAAATAGGTTTAATATAATTTGGACTTACTGGTATTGATGCTTATGTGATTGTAGTCTTTATAGTCTCGAAGGCGATCTTAGCTTCGTTCAACCACTCTATTTTTCCATCTTTCTTTAACATATCATTGAGTGGCTTCACTATTTTAGAAAATCCTATAATAAATTTCCAAAGTTAATCTTACCAAAATATGACTTTAATTCTTTTCTACTTCTCGGGGCATGTAATTTGAGTAGTGCGTTCACTCTGTTTGGGTTGATTGAAATACCATGTTCAAAAATGATATATCCTAATAACTTTCCTTCAGTCACCTCGAAAATACATTTTTTATGATTTAGGGAAACTCCATAAGTTTCACACTTTTGTAATATCACTCTGAGATCTTGGACATGATCTCTTCTGTCTTTAGAAAATACTATAATTTTTCCCATGTAAATGATGATTCATTTGCGTATCAATTCTCAAAAAGCATAGTCCATGGCTATTTGGAATGTAGCTCCAACATTTATCAATCCAAACGACATCCTTATGTAAGTAAAAGTTCCCCACTTAGTGGTGAAAGTTGTTTTCATTTGATATTCCCTCGCTACCATTACTTGATTATATCCTAAAAATCCATCCAAAAAGTACATCATTTGTGAACCATTAACTATCTATAAAACTTATTCAAGTGAGGGTAGTGGATAATTGTCTTTTTTAGATGCTCTCTTGAGATTCCAAAAATCTACACACAATCGTATATCTCCATTATTTTTCCTTATAGGGACTAAATTTTCCACCCAAGTAGAATTTCTTATTCAAAAGATTATCTTGGATGACAATAGTTTTTGAACTTCCTTTTTATTTAAAGGCTCTAAAAGTGCATTCACTAGACATTTTTTTTGTTGGAAAGGTTTCACATCAAGCTTCAATGGTATAGTATGTGTAATGATGGAAGTGTCATGTACATTTTCAAATCTTCATATGTCCATGCTATGACTTTCCAGTAATCTTTAAGTGCCTAAGCAATATTTCTCTTCTCTTCTTCAGTATAAACCTTCCCTATGAGTATATTTCTAGGATCTTCAGTATGCAAGTTGTATAACTTAGATAATCCTCCTTCACTTTGAGATAAATATTTCTGTCTGACTATCTGGTCAATATTGAATAGTTGTTCTAACTCAATTATTCCTTTCAAAATATTATTATCTTTGACTTGATTCAATTCTTCATCTTGAATTTCACTATCAGGGTGATCTATCTCTTCAATAATTTGTGCTTCAAAAATACTAGAATTAGTAATGAATTCCAATATGTGCCTTTCATCTTCAAACACTTGTAAATTAGTGACATTATTAGGAACCAAGGGTAATTGTACCAATTCAACTATGAAGTTTTTAAATATGAGGTCTCTAAAGGCCCCAAAGTACTAGCAGTAGTAGCTAGAGCATCAACTCTCTGATTAAATCTTCTGGGGATATGAGTAATATTAAATGCGTTGAACCCTTTGATTAGATCCCACAATCTGTTTCGACAATTGGATAATCTTTTGTAGTGGAAAATATATTGCTTTCGGACTTGTTTAACTACAAATTCTGAATCACCAAACACTTTAAGGATTTTAACTTTCTTCTTGATTGCAAGGATCAAGCCATGTATAAGAGCTTCGTATTCTGCCACATTGTTAGTACATTGAAATTGCAATTGATATGCAGTAAGAAAGGACTTACCTTGTAGGTTGATAAGTTCTACTCCAATTCCAATTCCTTGTTTTGATTTTGATGCATCAAATTTGAGAATCTAAGCTTGATCATTTGGATTCAATATTTTACCATTTTTCGACGTCATCACACAAATCTTTTCAATATACATGTTTTGATCTTCATTTCTACGTGTTTCTAGCTCAATTATTTTAACATCATCATGTTCTAGAAAATATCGGCTCTCAATTCTATGGATTATCTCTAGACACATCATACAATTGTTCTCTGACTGTGCAACATTATGTAATCTGCACTAGTCCTGCAATAACAATTTTGTTAGTGAAACTTTACTTTTATTACTCTCTCGAGCTTTTGTAATAATACTCTTCTAAAATTTATCATAATGATTATTCTCCTCCTCACAAGAATCACAATTTGATTCGATTAAAACATATGTTCCAAGAATTAATTCATTAGATTTCCTAGCATCGTAAGTGAAAACTTCTTCAATTTTAACTCCTGAACTGCTTATTTTATAAATTCTTGGTTCTGCATCGATATATAGAACTTCATTTTATTGATTGTAATCTATGATCATTTATTTCATGCAAGGTTCTCTTTCAATCCTAATTTGATTAGGCACTCTTTTCCATGGTAACCATATGTGTGAGAAGTCAGTGGACATGTATCCATTTAATGTTTTAGACCATTCTCTACTTAAAAGCATACCATAGGTATCAGGTATTTCCACAACTTGAATGTCAATATAATATTGGATTCTGGGATCAGAAGCCAACTACATGTTGATATTAGTCAACTCTCCTACCACATTTACCTTTGTGTTGTCAAGTTGAGTGACTTTCTTTAAAGAATGAGTTAACCGCAATGTTTGACATATGGATAATGACATCACATTAGTAGAAGCTCTAGATTCTACTAAGCAATTATGAAGATTGTTACCAAATATTCTCAAAGTGAGAAAAAATTGTGGGGACTCTAGTTTTCCTTTATAAAAGGCTACTTGTGCATCAGCTAGTGGAATGATGTTCTTATCTTTTGCTTTAGCTTGACTTTCACTTGTATGTCCTTGGATTTGCTTTCTTTGGGAAAATCTTCCAAAGTATTTAAGAAATATTTCTTGATCATAGATTTCTTAAGCAGTTCTAACAAAGAAAGGCTAATCTTTACTTTCTTGATTTCTTCTGTTAAATAATTTGTCAAATTGTTTTGATCACCGGGATCTATCTTTTCACCTTTTGAAACATTTGATGAATTGTAATGAGAGGTCACCTTAGGTAACCCAGGATTATTGCTTGATTTTTCATCAGGTGGAGTATTAAAGTTATTTGGTGAGATGGATGTTGTTAAAGGCCCATTGAATCTACCTCCACTGTTAGCATTATTTCTTGTGTTATAATTATATCCCTTCTAATATTGTTGAAAAGTGTGTATTTCATCCTGATAAGGAAAAGTGTATGTCTCCAAAGTCATAGTGGAATTATCACCTTCATATCTATGAGCATGACTTGTGATAGTTGAAGGTAATTTGAAATGTTCATAGCTTTCCAGGACTAAAGTAGAGTCATATCCTACCAGAACTAATTCATTTCCTTTAGGAGGTTGAAAATCGCAATGCTTATTATAATGAGTAGCATCAAGGAAAATATCTGAAGCTATTTTGAATTGTGAACAATCCACTTCAGAATGAGCATTTTTATTATGAATTCCACACCAATTTTTCATTGCAAGATCAGCTAAGTTCACTTTTGATGTAAACTTTTCATCAGTTGAATCAGGATTATCTAAAGGTGTTGATACTCCCCCATTATTAGGCTGCATATTCCATGGTCTAGATGGCTTGGGAGAGTTATACATTTGATTTTGAGAATTCAAATTATTATTTGGAGAATAGAAATTTTGATTTCTTAATTGTGTAACTTTTGTAGTCAATCTTTTGAGTTGAGCTATAACTTCTTTCATGTCTTCTTTTTCCTCAAAAATTTTGACATTTTTATTTTCTTGAGTTTACGAGGAAAAAGAGTTTCCATTAGGATGTAGCTTTGTAATAGCTAGACCAGGGTGATGGACTAAAGCTTGACTATTTCCTAGTTGAAAGAAAGTATTTTGAGGAAATATCCCATTTTGGACCACTGCAGGATAAACGTTAGGAGTCATGGGATGAACTATAGGGACTCCATTCGCATTCAGGGTAGGTTAAATACTTAATTTGTTTCTACAATTTGTGGATGATCCATTTCCAAGATGTTTCATTTCTAAATTTATACTTACGGCTTCAACATAGGATTCTGGTAGAGTATTGGGAGGATTAGCTCTTTGCTTCACAAACATAGCAGTTAAAGGATCTATTGTTGTAGAGTAAACTATGATAGTATACAAATTATCCACTACATAAGGTGCTTGTAACCTAGAATAAGCCTTTTGAAATCTGTCATTAAAAGTGGTTATAGGTTCTCTCTTGAACCTCTTGATTTGAGTGAATTGGTGATATAACAAGGTAGGGTTAGTTGGTGTTTTGAACCTAGCTAAAAAATGATTTTCCATGTCTTTCCATGATCTGATGGAATTATGAGGGAAATTGATATACCATTGGTAACTTCATCACTCAAAGTATATGGGAACAATCAATACACAACATCTTCATGTTGAATTCTTGCTCGAAAACATATATCTTTGAATATACTGATATGTTTTTCAACATCTTTGTGGAAATAATACTTACGACACAACTTGTAAGGATATTTTGGTAAATCATTATATATGGAAAATTGAGTCGATGATTTCACATTAAAGAATTTCATCACTACAAGAGGTGATGGTGTAACAATGGTTGGAATCTTTGGACTTGCACTTGAACTTGTAGACTTTTGAGGTCTGGATGATGTTCAACTAGTAAGCTCAACTAAGGTCACCTGAGCATCACTAGACTGAGATCTAGTGGTTCTATTGAAATACAGTTTAAAACCTAACAAAACCAAAAAATAACAACAATATGCCCTCCTTCTAGCGCCAGTTCCTGTTGACAACATTTTTACTCACAGTAAACAGATCGAATAAAATCTCCATAGACAAGACTGCGAAGATCCTATCCTTCTTGAAAGATATGAAACAAAGACAACCTAAGAGAAAATTCTACATTTACAAAGCAAAGATTAACTTTTGTTTAATCATAAGTCTTTAATAACTAGGTCATGGTTACACTAGGGTCGCTCTCGGGTAATGATGTGATAAGTTGATGTTAATCTCAACGGGACTACGGTTATTTCCATCTTTGCCAAGAATTACTAAAATTTCACATAAAAATTCATTTTATCATCAAATAACATCATAAAATTGAAAGATTCAACATAATATCTCATGAACAACACAAATTATTTGCTATCACTTAAGTAAATTTAACATTAAGTATTAGGAAAATTCATGGAAAATAAAAGATTTTCAACAAAACTATTTCCATTCACCTATATTTTTTGTAACATTTTCAAAATATTAAACATGTAATCTAAAGTAAAGGATAAAAATACTAAAAAATAAAAGTTTCTTGCCGTTATTCTCCATGAATGCTGCAAAGAATTAATCAAAATAGAGCAAACTACTTTATATTTCACTAGATTGCTTCACAGCTACATATAAAATGGTGCAAGCTTTTAAAGAGATGGGGTTTCATTTATGGACACCAACTAGGTTTTGTATGCACCCTTAAATGACGCAACATATAGCCTTGTTGAGTTGAACTTACAAAACTAGCTACTGTTACCAATTTTTGGCTATAGCTCAATTGGTGGAGTTGGCTGAATGTTGTTATATCCTAAGGTGAAATTACATATTATGTTTAAGTGTTGCTTGCATCATGTTCATTGTTCGTCAAGTGACAGTTGTGCATTTAAAAGAAGAATCAGAATTTCAGAAGTGTTATTCAATGTTCCAAGATTAAATGAAGTACAAAATTGAGCATATAAACAACAGAGCATTTCAAATTCTTTCTTTATTTCATGAAATGATTCATATTTATATAGCTTCATTTGATTGCAAGAATCTAAATGATATTACAACATTGCATTGAAATACATTTTCTTTTCAAAAATGAAAAGCATAAAATGAAATCAAATACCCACACAAGTCGTGGATGGGACTGTCACAATGCATCATTAATAGAACACTACACTATGGAAGATGCAAAAGAAGAAATCACATAGGTAACAACATAATCATCATTTCCTGATTGGCCGATGGTCGACGTTGAAATGGTGCACCTTTGTCTTCTCAAGCTTCGTTAACCTGTAAGAGAAAATAGGGGGATGTCAAAGGCTCCAATTATTGAAGATACCTATATGAATCACCAACAATAGTGCAGCCTGCTACTAATCATACACTAAAACAATCAAGTAGAGTGCAAAGAAATAAGTTGAAGGAGAAACATCAACATGATCATCATATCTTGTTTTTATGCTAACATTGTTTGTTTCCTTGTGCAGGTATAGGGAAAATCATGAAGCTAATTATTTTCTGAAAATCCAAGCATGTGGAGAAAAACGGGCTCCCACAAGGGTAGAGATCGGCATGCTCCCCGCATACATCACAAGTGGGCTAAGAAGGATATTGCAATCATCATGTTCATAAAGAAAGTAAATATACAACTAAAAGAGTAAAACTGAGTTCATCTTTCAAGCCATCAAACTAACCGTCCACTCATAACAATTAGAAAGTGTTCTCTCAAAGCTACAGGTGGACTGTTAGTTTAAATTGGCTCATTGATTCAACTGAGTACATTCATCACAATATTGTTGTATGGTCATATTCTACTGCTATAAGAAACAATGTATCTTGTTTCATGTTATGCTACAACTGTTTCCTATTTCTAAGAGTGAACAGACATACATAATGCCTGATTACAAAAGGCACTATTCGATAAAAGAGATATAGGTATGTATGAGTCTCAATTTTTCTTCATTCAAGGAAGCATTTGTGGATTAACAGTTTTACATAATAAAGACCAGTGAAAGAATTCTCAGAATTCCATCGGAGCAAGATGACAAGATCAGTAAAGTAACTAGAAAATTTGATCAAATAAAGTGCATGATTGTGAATGCATAAGTAGCGAGATGGACCAGCAACCTACAAAATTAAATCAAGGGATTCCTGTGTGTGAGAGTAGTATAATTATTATGCTAGAAGGAATAAATACTTCTCAACTGATCGAGCAGTGAGCTCAATTAGAATCACAATATCATCATGGAGTTTTGTTATAATTTAGTCTCATGATGCCTAATCATAAAGAAACACTATTCAATAAAGAGAAAAAAGGTATTGTTTTTGTCTAACATTGTCATTGGAGAAAGGAACTATGCACTAGAAACTGTACATAATGAAGACAAGTGAAGGAGTTTTAGTTTCTATCAGTGAATGACAAACATCAATACAGTATCTGATGTATTTGATAAAGGAAAGGTACAACAAGGACAACCAGTTCACTTTGGCTGAAATGCTACTTCAAATAGAATTATGCATCACTGCTTGGAAAAAGGAAACAATCAAGGTACATTGTTCACTCAAGAATATCTTCAAAGAGTTACAAGTATCAAGCAAAATAGACATGAACAGATTTGGAAAAGATTCAAATACACAAGATTCATTTCCAGAATAAACAAGTTTACAAAAAGCATGGGAGTTCAAAACATAGCATGTCAGTGATACCTGAAGTGTAAATAAAAGGTGCAAGAAGCACCTTTAGAATGCAAATATGTGGAAGTTTCAGGCGACGTGAAACCAAAATAATATGGTAGGTAATTCTTCTAAATCTGAATTCATAAGTGGGTTTTCAAGATATTTTTCAGAATCTTATAAGTCTATGTGATAGTTTTTCAATGCAATACAAACAAGATGTGTGTATTCAAAATACTATATACCCAAGAAGAGGTCTTGTTAAAGACATGATTTATACAACATTCCCATGGAGAAAGCTAAGAAAAGTGGAAATACCGTGTGAATCAGGTCCAAATTTTTACACATATAGTTTTTATTATTTTCTCATATACCCACAATTGATTTTAGATTTACATATGGAGATCGCAGTTTTCAGAAAATACATGGACCTCTAAATAAATTCAGTGTTTCCTCATTACTATCAACATAACCACTTTTGGGTTTCAGGTCAAGTGTACAGCTTTTCATCATTTCCAATCTACCCATATGGGTATTTTTTCTTAGAACAACAAGTTAAATGGTTTATCATATGAGAGTTTTCAGAAAAATGCTCATTTTTCCTCTAGATATCAAGTACTCATATGGAGGAGATTAAAATTTCAGAATAACAAAAGAAAATCCAAATTTTGCTTGACTACACAAAGTCTTTTCCAGAAATCCCACATTGGGGTTTTGAAACACAATTTTGAATATTACAATTTTCAATTTACCCTTGAAGGGTTCAATGAGAAAGCCACAAAAATTTCAAAGTAAAGCACCAGTTAGATGGGTCGAGCCCATAAATTCAATACAAAATAATATACGGATTTTTTTTTCCATACACCCACATGGGGTTTTGTTTCTAAAGGTAAATAATACAACTAACAGCAGTACCCATGAAGGTGTTTGTTCAAATTTGAAGAAAGAAAGTAATTATTTTCTTGGGTCGAGCCCAAAATATTTTACAATGCCTATTCAAGAGTACACATGGCCATGGCCTGGGAGAGATTTGAACTCATTCAATGGTCCATCGTTCCACAAATAGGGAAAACAGTGTTAAGTCTCCATCAAATTTGGGTTGCACCTGAAACAAAAGCAACCATAGTGCAAGGAATGCTCTATAGAACTTGTAACAAAGTCTCATGATGGCACGACCTATGTAATGGCCAAAAAATTGATAGACAAAAGATGATAACACACAGAAACATGAAGCTTTCTCTTTTAACAGATTAAATAAGAGCTTTTAGAAGCATTTTTTTGATAAGGAATGCAAATGAAGGAAGCCTTTACAAGTTTCTATCAAAAAGGAATGCAAAAATCTTACCATTGCATGCCTGTGGAAGATAAGAAGTCATGGCTAGAGCTCAAGAAAGCTTTCAAAACCCCAAGAAAAACCAAGACAGGAGCTTCCAGGCATAAGTTCATGCTCATACATAGTGGCCAGGAAGAATAAAGCCATGAGAATGTGAAAATAGAAGTTAGAAACCAAGAGTGTAAAAGTCGCGGCCTTAATGGCCTTTCTTGTTCTTCGAATGAAGCAGTAAAGCCACAATAATATACAAATCAAGCTTACCTAGTCAAGATTCGACTGTTAGAAGGGAAAAGTGAAGACTCTTGAGCATGTGAGCTAAGGATTGAGCTCAATCATGGTGGCAGCGTGCTCTCTCAGGCAGAGCAAGTTTTTCCAAGTGATGATTGAGAAAATGAATCATTTTTAGGGTTTGACCTATTTTGTCTCCTACCCTAATTCGAGCCAACATTATAATTATTTGGAATATTCATGTTTGATAATGGCATGTGGGAAATTTGAATTAGGTTTACCTTACATTGTGAATTTAAAATCTGAAGCCTAATGTTTTGGTGGCCGAATTTTCATATACCTAGGTTAAGCTTTGAAGAGTGATGGTCTTATTTTCTTAGGACTCAGGGTTTCCTTATTTAATTTTTGGCAATGTAAGGGGCTGAACTTAGAGAAATTTTTGGTTAATGATGCCTTGGTGAGGATTTGATAAGGGAGGATATGTTTGATTTTAATTGATTTAGTGAGAAATAAATTAAGGATCTTGATAGGAGAGAATGATTTTCCATTAATATTTTTTATGATTTTTTAAAGAAAAATCAAAGCATTGTATTGGTGAAAGAGAATTTAATTATTTTTGCAAAATATTTTGCAATCTTTAATTGCAAAAATAGACAAATTGTAAAATCTGCAGTCATGTAAAGCAGAAGCATAAATAAATCTTTTATAAATTGTTTTATGATTTCTTGCTATTTTTAGCAGATTATATTGAATTTTTCATCTTGGTCAAGTTTGAGCTTTATCTTGGAGAGATAAGGTGTTTTTCTAGCTTTTAAAGCAAATTCAACCTATTTTTAGAGGCTTTACAGTTTGATCATAAAAGCAGTGTGCTTTTTTCTGCTTTTATGCATTCTTTTGAGATATTTTGAAGCTTTTTCCTGGAGCTTCTTTGTGAGCTCGGATTAGGGTTTCTTGAGAGATATATTTTTTAAAAGACTTAGTCTTTTTCTCTCTTCTCAGTTTAGATTTCAGTTTCTGGCTCTTAACACTTTGGAGCTTGTAAACTTTTTGTACTCAGTTCTTCGAGAGTTTCACTCCATCTAATTAAAAACAACTTTCCTATCTCTAATTTCTATCTCAACTTGCAATTTTAGTATGATGTTGATGTTGTGATTATGTTTACAAATCCTCTTTATGTCCTAGTATTGTAGATCGTTGATGCAGAAGGTTCATTGTTGCAGGTTGCATGTTGTGTTTACATCTAAACCTTCATGCAAATCAATTTTGTAGTGGTGTTCATGAGAGATTGTAAATTCATTGTTGTTTTCCTAAAGATTATTTTGTGAGAGAAATATCATACTGTTTTGTGAGAGAAATATCAAAGTCATTGTTAAGTTTTGTGGATCATTTTAAGTCATAGGTTTTATTTTCAAAGTTATCCTTCTAACGCTTTCCTTCAAAAAAATACTTAAAATAAAATTTATCATTTGGAGAACTAGCTCACTCTAGAGATTCCTTCTTCATTCAGATCACCCACATCTGAAGAAGGTTTCCATGTTTAAGTAGATTGTTGAGTCTTGTATTCAACAAGGTGCAAATCTAATTGACAATAGCTACAAAAGATACTTAGATAGGTAGCTATCCATAAAGTTCTGATATCAATTAATGTCTACATGCATACAAAGTCTTACACCAAAATGGTTTAGAAAATAGGAAGAAAGAACAAAAATTAAAAGAAGTTTTTGCTCCTCCAACATCCACAAATTCTGAACTTAAAATCAAAATGTGGGAGGAGATGGCCTTTTATAGAAGCAAGGCACTTAGAAGTTCAACTTAAAATTTTCTCAGAGAACTAGAAACAACAAATTAAAATGTTTCACATGGCATGTGCCAACTATCATCAAGAACATTCTAGAGTAAGTCAAAGCTTTGACTTTTTCCACAACAACACTTTTCTTCATACTTCAGCACAAACACTTTATCTCCATCAAGGCTACCAACTTCTTTTCAAAATACTGGAATGAGAAACACATACCAGGACCAGAATCAACCTGTAGATTAAAACAACAAATGAACTCCATTATATTTTTAGTATCTAGTATCTGGTTCTTTCCATGTTCGCTTATGCCTCTGGTTCTAGAATTCTTCCATATTTCTTTGATCGGTACTCTCAGAAAGCTCTTAATATTTTATGCATGCATTATTTTGAAATCCTTCATATTCCTCTCCAAGTAAGCTTAAGTCTGGTATATTCTTCAGTCACTTGAAACTGTATGACATCATTTTTTTGTGCTTTGTCTACTTCATATTTGGCTATAACATTTCTGCATTATATTATTTCATCGATGACTTCCCTCGTCAACAATTGAACATGATCTCTATTTATCCTTTCTATCCATTCCTTGAAATCTTTAGCTTCATTCCCATCCTACTTTAATGTTTGGGGATCAAAGCCTTGATGTGACAATATTTCAATAAAGTATTGATTTTCTCTTATCAATCCTCTGCACTCTACAATGACTCTTTCAAATCCTTCAATACATTGTACTAACTTGTCACCCTCCCATTTCAACTATTTCTTCCACTTTCCTAGCAATGAAATTTTAGGTTCCAATATTATATTATTTTGTATTAGCTCTTGGATATCTGTTTGTATGAGAATTTCCATATTTTGCCTTTCATCAATGACCTGCTCCTAGCGAAATCTACATTCATCTTGAAATATTTTCAATTTCTCTGAATGATGGTATGCTTCCTTGTAATTTCTTATTTCATCTATAATAAATTCATCTCCCTGCTTTATCCAATATTCAATCCATTCTTCAAATGTATTCATTCTATGACAAACTGTAGAAATGTCATCTACTTTCTCTTGTGACATTAGCACTAGATGTTGTGGTAGTTCAACTTGTTCTTGACAAAATAAAGTCAGTGACTTAATAAAATTTTCCAAGGTATCAACTCATTCTTTCAATTCTCTTTTCTTCTATTTATATTTTTGTACTCTGGAAATAGTAGCAATTAAATTTACTTTTATTTCTTCTAGTTCTTGCTGCCAACATGAGTGTCCAAGATTAATACTTGTGATTTTATTCTTCTTAGGTGTTATCTCATGTCTATCCTTGTCATTTGTTGGAGTATCTATCTAGATAGTTCTATTACCATCTGCATTCCTCTGTATGACATACTTTTCCTTTGATTTGCACCTAAGTTTAGGAGTACTTATTTCCTTTATAAAATTGTTGAGATTCAGAGGTAATATTTCTACTTCAATTGGAGAAGCTAATTCCCTGATTAACCAATCAGGTGTATCATCATCTTGTTGTACCTTTGTAACTCTTTCTAGTCTCTTTATATTACTTGATTTCAGAATTTCATCTCTTTGACTTGCCATATTTTCTGAAATGGAAATTTCTTTAGCAATATCTGGCATAGACTTGGGATTGGTAGGATTTGGCACTACCTCCTTCTTTTGGGGACTTATATTTTCCTATCTATCAAGATTTTTTGATTCATCTCTCTGAAAATTATCTTCTTCATTTATAGCTACACCAGAATTCTTTTCATTTTTAGTTCCATTTCCTATGAACTATGTAGCTTCTTCTTCTAGAATTTTAGTTTCAATTTCAATTTCACCATGGCCTTTAGTTGATTCTTCAAAGACCTACGAGTGTTCATTAAAATTTTGCACATTCCCAAAATAAAATTAGGAATTAGGAGTATCTTCAACAACTCTCTCATCAATAGGAATTTTCTTTGCATTTTTCCCTATTTCCATTTCAAGCACGCTAGGATTTCCTGCCTCTAAGGCGAACGTTCCTTGAATAAATTCTTCTTCTTCAATATTTATGGGGTTAGAGTTTGTATCCTAAATTCCTTCTATCACTAGGTCTACCATGCGCTTGTCCTTGGATTTATTTTCCTGTACCTTTTCCTACATAGCACCCCATCTATCTACTTGTTCCTTAATTCTAGCTTCATCTTCCTTAGAAATTTCCTCTAAAGCCACATGAGTCTCGCCCAGTGCTTTCTTCATACTAGCCATATTAACAGAAGGGGGGGAAGTGAATAATGTTCCACCTCTTTGAGATGCAAACCTAGTTTACATGCTAACATTCCCTATTGCTACTATTCCTTCATCAATAATTATTCTGCTTATGGGTCTAGCTGTAGAAGAAGATGCACCTTTCGGTATTGCTTTTGATTTATCTTTACCTATCTCTGCATCTTTTTTTTTTCTGATAATTTTATGGGAACTTTCTGTCTTATTGCTTTAGGGGTTCTTTCTTCAATTCTAACACCTGGAGTAACCTTACTAGTATTTCTTTTCTTCTTGGTAGGTTTTCTACTTTCAAAAGTAGTTTCATCTCTTTGTTTTCTTCTTTTATCTTTTGAGTAGATGGGTTCAATTCCTCTTTCTCTTAAAATTTTGAAAAAATCATTAATCCAGTGTTGAGTATACCTTAGGACTGGCCTAGTAAAATCATCAATTGATGTCATGTCTTTGTCATCAACACCTAGGTCTGGAATGGGTTCATCATATACCTTGTCATCATTGTAAGACTAATTCATCACTTGACCATCATATTCTTTTAATTGGTTTGGGATGTCATAGAGTTTGAGCATTTGAGCAAACGCTAAAGTCATTCTTTCATACTTTTTCCTTTTGACCACGTACTCATCTTCATAGTTAAGCCAATAACATTCTAAATGAGGCACATGAGCACATAAACCAACTATATTTTTAGCAATATTTCCTTCAATATCATAGTACACTCTCTAGAGTGGAAATTCTTCAAAATGGTAAGTCCTCAGTTCCTCCTCACATAAATCAGTTACTTTAATTGCACTACACTTATAATTTCCTATTGTCATGGGAAATTTAAAAGAGGCCATTTTGTGAGTATGGTTATAAAGAGCCTTGGATGCTTTTAACTGTCTCACTAATTCCAATAAAACAATTTTATCTATAGGATACCTGGGCAACATGAATGGGTGTCCATCAAATCCATCCACTTTGATGTAGGAGTAATTTGGGAACTATATGTGTAGACACTAAAAATATACCAATTCATCCTATATGCCTGATCCTAATCTTACTAACACCAGTTCATCCTAAATCATCTCCCCTACTTTCCATTTAATTAAATAATCTGTATTTAATTAAATTCATCTCTTAATTAAATAAATAATTTTTTATCTGATTAAGTCATCATCTCCTATTAATTAAATAAATCACTTTGTTTAATTAATCTTATAGTCGCTCTTTTAATTAAATAATTCATTTTATTAAATTAATCTCTAAAGTCATCTCATTCAAATTAAATAAATTAA
Source organism: Sequoia sempervirens (assembly GCA_007258455.2). Lineage (NCBI taxonomy): Eukaryota > Viridiplantae > Streptophyta > Pinopsida > Cupressales > Cupressaceae > Sequoia > Sequoia sempervirens. The sequence continues at coordinate 988,045,349 of VDFB02281492.1, forward strand.
TCTTTATTTGATTTAAAGCTAACACCATCCTCTTTAATTAAATAAATCAAAATCTTATTTAATTAATTCTAAAGTCATTATTCCTCTCATTTTGATTTATTTAAATCCAAAAATCTAAGTCAAATTTGTCACATCAGCTAATCCCTCGTTAAATTAATTAAATTTTGATTAATTGAATCATAAACCATGTCCCATTCTCTAGCTTTTACAACCTGCATATGAAAATAAATTTAATTGATTTATAGATCATCTATTTTCATTCAAAAAAGGCATCAAAGATGGAATATTCCTCAAATTTGAAATCTCCCCCCAAAAGTACTTGTCCCTTCCAACAAAGCATTTAAAATCTCTTACATATCCTTTTCTTGAGCCATGTACATTTTCTTTACCTTTCACCTCATCCTTCAAGCCACCTTTTGAATTTGTATTTCCCCCATCTTTGCACATTCTCCAAAATGTGCACATCCCCCATCCATTCTCATCTTCACAAGTGGCACCTTGCCATTGGTTGAATTTTAGTCCCACATTGCTTCATTTTGGGAATTTCTCCAACTTTTCAATCTATAAATAAGAGGCTTCATTCCTCATCTCATCATCCACAACTTGAGTAAACTTACTATATTCAAATTCACATAAATCTTCATCCATATCATTGAGCTCTATAACTAGGTTATGCATATTTTATCTTGGAGCACACTTCAATCATCAACAAAGTGGATCCCTCTTCATCACCAATCAACAAAGTTTGCATAGGAGTTGGAAAAGGGCTAATTTCCACATCGAATTGGCACCAACTCCCCCAAGAGATCAAGAGTTTACATTGCATTTCAATAGGCTTTAATATATTTAGCTTGTGTTTGTTTATGTTCTTCATTTCATTTCCTTTTCTTTGCAATTTAAATAGATTTCTTGGTGAATCATGATACTAACTTGCATTTGATCTAATATGGTGTTTATTTCTTGTGTTTATGCAGGTTGGGAATCTTGGTTCACATTTTGGCACTAGAAGGAGGGAAAATCTCACATTTAGATCACATTTTTATCAAAAATTATGTGCTTTTTCTCTATTTTTTTGTGTATATATGAAATAAAGCCATTGATAGTCCAACGGTGCCATACAGAGCCGCTGACAGTCCAACGACGCTATACAACAACACTTCAAAATCCATATAGAGTTTCTCACAAGTCTAGCGGTGCCATATAGCACCTCTATAAGTCCAGCAATGCCATATAACACCGCTTCAAACTCCGAACAACGACGCCTATGCAGACAGAGCCGCTGGACTTTCTTGTTTTTTCACTCAAACTTAAAATGGTCGTATCTTGGTCATTTTTTAGTCTTTTTATGAGATTTTTTTTTGAAATTGTGTAGAATTTCATAAGATATTCAATGGTGTAGGTGGTTCTCAACTTTGATAGAGGTAAAATTTTCAAATTTTCACCTAATGTCAAATCACAATGAAACTTGGTCTAAATTTTAGGGTTTTTATGCTTAATCATTTATCTAACCATCATATCTTCTTGTTTCTTGATTTCATCTAACATTTGAAGCTTGTATTGTAGGTTTTAAAGGATCATGGAGCATGGAAGTCAAAGAAAAAGCATTATCACATGATTGTAACAAGTGTTTTTAAACACTTTGGGAGCAATTATAGTCCCATTCTTAAGGCTTTGTTTTCTTCAAATTTTAGGACTCAAATTTCTTTTGGGCTCTAAAAAGGAACACTACAAAAACTTTCAATTTTTGTACAAAGAGATTAAAAAGAACCTTAGGAAAATTGACTATATTTCATTTGAGGATAAAAAATTGAACAAGGCAATTTTCACATTTAATTTTGTGCTATAAAAAGTATTCACTTTTTCTTTATGGGTTTAAAATGAAGATGTGCTACTTTGTTTTGTGATTTCTTACTCAAACTAGCACCATTGAAAAGAAATATGCACTCATCTTATGCCTCACGATGATTTTGAGAATCAAAAGATTTTTGGTGGTCTTAGGATGGGAGAAAGTGATTACCTCCACACTTCGTTTTGGGAACTAAAATAGAACAAAACATCTTGCGAGTGTGAGTAAAACTATCACGTGTATTCTCTCTTTGTTTCTCAACAAAGATCAATCAAATTACATATATGTTTGCTTGCTTTTGTTTATCTTAGAGGGCCTACCTTGGGGAAAAAGTACTCACCCAAGGGAACAACTCAACTAGTAACACTCTAAAGCCAAGAGTATTTTTAGCTAGGATATAAAAGTGGGTACTGGAACAAAGGCCAGTATCACATGGTTGGCTCTGACGAGAAGGGTAGCAATGGTCTCTCACCTTGATGGGTCAACTCCTACGAATAGAAAGTCTAAATTAAAACCCTTGTTCTAGAAAGGCCAAAATCCCTATCTATTTGTTGGTGCAAGAACGGTCGTTCTAAAGCTGCCTCACACTTTTATGGTTTTTAGTAGAAATGGAAAGTATTCCATGGGAGTTTCATGGGTGTTGATGCTTGGCTGCCCTTTATAAGTGATTTTCATGGAGGGGAGCCAGTGGGGTCAATGTTAGGGCTAGAAAGGAAGATATCTAACAATTACATACAAATTTAATTAATAAACAGAGAAACTAAAACACACAGAATAAATTATAACACAGAGAATTTAACGTGGTTCACCCAATCTAGGCTACATCCACCAAACCACAACCATCCAATGATTTTATTATCTAGTGAAAAAGGACTATTACAATCTTGCGAATAATCATGTTTTTCATCATACTATAACCCTCATTTGAACCCCTTTTTAACAATCTTAGAAGCTTCCAAATTCGGGTTCTACAAAATTGGTTTTATTCCTTTTTCATTTATTTTTCCTTTTTTGGTGACAATGCGATCACTAGACCCCAACAAGGATACATGTTGAGGTGTACAGTATAGCATGATCAGTTGCCACATACCAACAATCTCTCACTTGGAGACTGATCAGGCTCCACACCAACACAATCTCCCACTTGGAGACTAATCTTGGACAACACTGCTACACTTACAACTCCCACTGGAAATATGTACCTTGGACCCTGCTACTTTGTTATACTTGAATTCAACCTTGAAGGTCAATCGAAGCTGAAGAGGAGCTCATCTTCTCCCTTATCACAACCTTCGTAAACATATCCGTTGGATTGGCATCTATATGTATCTTGTCCAGCTTGACCTGTCCATCCTCCAACACCGACCGAATGAAATGATATCTCAATTGTATTTTCTTGTTTTAGAATGCAAGGCATAATTCTTTGCAAGATGTATAGCACTCTGGCTATATGTAAACAAGTAATTTCCATCCTTTTGTTTTCCCAGCTTTTCCATGAAAAATTGCAGCCATATCATCTCCTTTGCCGCCTCTATTGTAGTAACATACTCTTCCTTTGTGGTGGATAAAGCAACCACCTTTTGCAATTGAGAAATCCAACTCACTATTGTCCCACCAACTATAAATACATAACTTGTGGTACTCCATCTGGTATCTATATCCTCTACCAAATATGAGTCAACATAGCCTTTTAAATCAATATTAGAGCCCCCAAAACATAAACATTTATTGGATGTACCTCTCAAGTACCTGAGAATCCATTTTACCACATTCCAATGCTCAACTCTGGGATGACTCAAATACCTGCTAACAACTCCTACGACATGTGCAATATCCGGTCTCGTGCATACCATGGCATACATTAAACTACCTACAATTGAAGCATATGGTACATTGGACATTTTTTCTTCCTCCTCTTGTGTCTTTTGACACATGTATCCTTAGTCAATTTAACATGACTAGGAAAAGGTGTGCTGACAGCTTTTACATTCTCCATATGAAATCTCTGCAACACCTTTTCAACATATATTAATTAGCCTGAGACAAAAACAATTTTCTATTTTACCTATCTCTATAAATTTTCATACCAAGGATTTTTTTTGCTGCCCCCAAATCCTTAATAGCAAAAGATTTTGCTAACTGTTGTTTTAGCTCACTTATGTGGTCCATGTTAGACCCTGCTACAAGCATGTCATGAACATATAAACATAAAATAATGTATTTGTCATTATCCAACCTCTTAAAATAAACACAATGGTCAAAATTACACCTGTTGTAGCCTTGCTCAACCATAAAACTATCAAATTTCAAGTACCATTGCCAAGGTGCTTGCTTCAAGCCATATAAACTTTTCTTCAATCTTCACACTAGTTTCTCCTTACCTTTGACCTCAAATCCTTATGGTTGTTCCATATATATTTTCTCTTCCAAATGACCATGGAGAAAGGTAGTTTTAACATCAAGGTATGTGTAGGATCATGATGGGCCAAAAAGTGGCAATATGATGGGTTTGTGGCTGACGACTTTTTTGTAACCCAAAATTGATGAAATGAAAAGGGTTTTTAAAGAAGATTCTCATATTTCCACCAATATAAATTATGTTTTACTTTGAATTTAATAAGTAATTATTATTCATTTTCTATTCAAATTACGACTAAAGTCCTGATTGAAAAACTTCTATAGCTTTCAAACGGTATCACATTTTTTGAATCCAAAACATGCATCACATTCTATGCTTTGCATACTATAGGATTAAAAAAAGAAAAATTGAATTAAATGAAGTTTTTACCATGTTAAGGTGGTTAGACATACGAGTTTTTTATATATTTTAAAAGTTGTAATAAAAAAATCATAATAAATTATTTACTTGGAAAAAAATTAGAAAAAAAATATGCATCACATCAAGACATGAGTCCTCTACTTAAATCTAAAATATTATAAAAAATAATTATCATTTTATTATGGTTAGGGTGGTAAGACAGACACCGACTTCTTATTTTTCCCTGAAATTTAAGTACTACTGCATTGAAATTTCAAATTTTCACCAAATATATTTCTTTTTTTTAAACAAACCTAGTAGTTTAGAAACTACATTCAATTTGCTACAGATTCTATTCTTACATATTTTTGAAATAATTTAGATAACTTATTCAAATTTTTATGTCATGTTGTCTAACTCTGATTTTTCTATTTTTTTTGACACTTAAGGGTCTGTTTTTACCATGATGATCCTGCACATACTCATCAAGCTGTTCTAAATGAAAATCTTCAACAACCACAATACTTAAAACAATATGAATAGAAGTCATTTTAACAACTGGAGAAAAAATCTCATCAAAATTAATACCCTTTTTTGTGTAAATCCCTTTACAACTAATCTGACTTTAAATCTCTTCTTACCTCCATCCTCCTCTTTCATCCTATAAACCCATTTGTTTGGTAAATCCTTTTTACCTGTAGACAACTTGTATAATTCTCAAGTCTAATTTTTCAGCAAGGAGTCCATTTCTTCTTCCATTCTATGCTCCCACTGAACCTTGGTATCCACCTACACAACTTCATCATAATATTTCGGTTCACCAGCATCAGTTAACAAAATAGTATACAAAGAGGGAGATAATATTTATGGAGGTCTACTTATCCTTGAAGATTGTCTAACATTTATAGGAGTTTGTGGTATTTTTTGTTGATGTTGTTGTGGAGCATGAGGAACCACTAAAACATCATTGTTTGGAATATCATCCAACACTACATAATCATTTTCTTTCTTCTCATGCTGCAACAACAAATCTTTGTACAACACTTTCTCATTGAATATGACATCCTTGCTTCTCACAATTTTCTAATTTTCAAAATCCCAAAGCCTATAACCAAATTCATCAATGCCATATCCAAAAAAAATACATTTCTTTGATTTTGCATCAAGCTTGGCTCTATTTTCAGAATCTACATGTGCAAATGCTTCACAATCAAAGCTTTTGAGAAAAGAATAACTCACCTTATTACCTTTCCATGCTTCCTTTGGAATACCACAACCAAAAGGATTAGAGGGACCTCTATTAATTAAATAAAAAGTAGTGTTTATAGTCTTTTCCCACATTTTTAAAGGAAACCCAACATGCAATCTCATAGTTCATGCATGTTCCATTATTGTTCTATTCATGCGCTCAACCACTTCATTTTCTTGTGGAGTTCTTGGAACCATTTTCTACCTACGAATACCATTTGAGAAAAAATAATCTTCAAACTCTTCGCTGCAATACTCACCACCATTATCAGATTTGAGACATTTTAGCTTTTTATCCGTCTCGTTCTCAACCAAGCTTCTCCATTTTTTAAAAGTTTCAAATACATCAGTTTTCTGCCTAAGTAAATAAATCCATACCTTCCTAGTTGCATCATCAATGAATGTAACATAATACTAAGAGCCACTAAGAGAAGATACCTGAGTTGGTCCCCATACATCTGTATGCACAAGCTCTAATTTCCCATCTTTTGCTTCCCATCCTTGAGAAAACTTACTCTCTTTTGTTTTCCATAGACACAAATTTCACAGAAATCCATATTAACACATTTTAGACCTAGTAAAACATTATTTGAATGAAGTACTTTCATACCTTTTGCACTCATATGCCCAAGTCTATTATGCCATAGTGATGATTCAGAGTCTACAACAACTGTATGATCTTCTACCTACTAAATTGCAACAATTGTTCCTAAACATTGACATTTTTCTATAACAATTAAAGTAGAAGGAACAATATGACCTATACAAAGATATAAGGTGCCTACTTTCACACCTTTTCCTACCACTAAGGTACCCTTTGTGACCTTCCAATTTTTATCACTAAATGTAACAACACAACCTTCATCATCTAGTTGCCTTGCTGAAATTAATTTTTTGCTTAACTTTGGAACATGCCTTACCTCATGTAGTAGCCAATGATTCCCATTCTGCAACTTAATCTTGATTCTTCCCTTTCCAATAATCTAATAGGGTTTGTTACCTCCTAAATAAACCATCCCAAAATCCCCTTGGACATAATCAAGAAAATAACTTCTATGGGGGGTAGCATGAAATGAAGACCCTGAATCTAACACCCAAGAATCGTCAACATTATCAAGGAAAGAATTAAAGCATCCTCATCAGATTTATTACTTACCACATTTTCCTCTTTGCTTCCTTCCTTGTTGTCTCCATCTTTATTTTTCCGAGACCAACAATATTTCTTCAAATGACCCGGCTGACCACAGTACCAACAATCCCTCTTATCTCTAGATTGGGACCTTTTGTCCTTTGATTTTCCTCGTGACTTCCCATGATTTCTAGAATTGTTTCCTCTCTCCATTTGTCCTACCTTGCTTTTCTACATTCAAAAGCCTGCACGATGTGTGGATGTTCCACCTGAGCTTTTTCTATGAATTTTCTCGCTCAAAATAACACCAACAACATCATCAAATTTCAATGTATTTGAACTAGAAATAGAATTTCTAATAGCCATTACCAAGCTATTCTAGCTTTTTGGCAAAGAACACAGAATCAAAAGAGCCCTAACTTCTTCATCAAAGTTTACATTTACATAAGTTAATGGACTGGTAACCGTATTAAACTCATTTAAATGATCAGCAACTAACCCACCTTCTACCATTTCATATTAAATAAGCGGCTTCATAAAATACCCATTGTTCACTTTAGTGGAAGAGTTTTCATATAACCGCTTGAGTTTCCATCAACTCTTGGGTTGCCTTTGTTGTTGTAATATTGAACTTCGCGATTATTCGGACATAGCGAATCTTGCCAAAGAGCCACTTTTCTATCAAAATATCCCATTTCCTCATCAAAATTGCTAGAGTTTGCCAGTTTTCCTTGCAATAAATGCCATAAATCAACACAGTAGGTAGTCCTCCATGCATGTCACCACCCAACCATGAGACCTTCCTACAGATGATAATCGAAACACAACCCACTCTGATACCACTTGTTAGGGTTAGAAACACATATATCTAACAATTAAATGTTGATTTAATTAATAAAAAAAGAAACTAAAATACAAAAAATAAATTATAACACAGAGAATTTAACATGGTTCACCCAATCTGGGCTACATCCACCAAACCATAACCATCCAATGATTTTATTATCCAGTGGAAAAAACCTATTACAATCTTGTGAATAATCACGTTTTTTTATCATACTGTAACCCTCATCCAAACCCCTTTTTAACAAGCATAAAAGCTTCCAAATTTGGGTTCTACAAAGTCAGTTTTATTCCTTTTTCATTGATTTTTCCTTTTTTTGTGACATACCAACAGTCAAGCATTTAACCATTCACTAAAAATAAGCATAGTTGGACTTGTCCAAGTGGGGACTCAACAAATATAGTCTTTCATATCCATAGGATTGTGCTTTTTCTTGGTTACAAAACACATTTCTTGATTGAAAACAATAGAAAACAAACATTTTAACATGAGCATCAAATCTTAAACTCTTTAGGAGAAGCAAATATCCTTGAACTAATTCACATGCCCTTGCTTGCCCTTGGGATTCATATCCTTAGAGGCTTCTAGGCACTTGAACTTTATCTCAATTTTCTCCTACTAAAATAAACAATAGGTAACTTTTGCTTTGATTTCCTCAATTTCCACATGATACACTTTGTGGGATGAGAAGAGCTTAAAGAATTAGAAATCTAGTTTCAAAACCTAATCAAGAATTGTTTGTGGTAAAAAGAAGTCACTAAGAAAAGTTAAGAACAATTGGACCTCACACATGTGCTTGGCATATTTTGGTCATATGGTTTTCATGCAAACATTGGTCTTTTTGTTTTGAACTACTCTTAGAGAAAAGGCATGTTCTTCAATATCTTGGTCTTGTAAACAAGTCCTTCTTAGGTTCATTTAGGATCAAAATCAAACACTTCATCCACCCCAAATATATACCATCTCCATCCCACAAAATAGATTTGGAAACATCATTATCTAGACTTGGGTACATCCTTAAACAAAATAAAAATCACTTGTTTAGTTAGGTGTGTTTGGATGAATCCTTCCTCACACAGTTAGATTATCACCTCTTTGAACAAGTTTATCCTAAAGATCACATCTAACATCTTAGGGTTTACAGGTTCATTATCCAATCGAAACCAATCAAAAAAATATCCTAAAGTCTAGCATTGATCCAAAGTTCCTAAAAATTCAAACACCCATATCATTCACCGCTTTCATCCTTCATCTCATCATTGGTCCTAAACACCTTAGAGGTCACTTTACAACAAGGTCAAAACACAATAATACCATGGAATATAAACTTTCTCCATACATCATGAGTAAAAAAAGTTAGCCAAACTATCAAAGCCTTACAATGCAAATTGATTTTCAAAACTCACATTTATACAATCCATACATGGGATCATTATCTCCTACAAACCTCAATGGTACTAGTGAAATGTCGAAGTCTCTGAATCCCACCGCTCTATCAGGGCTGTCAGCATGGCCCCATGGGCCTTGATCGTGGGATAGGTCAGCAAGTGCAGTAGTCCGGCTTCCGCTAACCTCTGATGATCCTCACCGGTCATCCTCGCCATACATCTCCTCAACACCTCCGATCGCCTCTCTCGAATGCGCAAAATCCCTATTTTCTGCACACAGAAAACATATCTTTGTCATTTTCTCCTGATCAGCCCCCCCCATCATTCTCATTTTTTACACCATCCTATCCTACCCATCCCTTTGTTTTTCCCCTTTTCCCCCCTATCCCCATCCTATCCTACCCAACCCTTATTTTTCCCAGCCTATCCCCTAACCCTTATTTTTCCCATCCCATAATCCTATTTTTTCCCATCCCCTAATCCTATTT
>VDFB02281492.1:988055069-988087286 GCA_007258455.2 Sequoia sempervirens
TTTTTTTTACTACCCGGTTGATTTTTTGACGCCCCGCAAAAAACCCATGTTTTTGTTTTTCGAAAAAACGTGCCAAAATGCCGAAAAAACAAAAAATAAAAATCCACAGTTGGTTTTGAGCTAACCTGGCGGGGTACCGCGCAATGGGTGAAAAATATCCGTCTCTCGTCCGCCCGGTGAATGACGTCACTGTCGTACTCCGGCATGATGTCCACTCTCGCTCGCCTCTTCGTCTCTCTCTCCTCGTTCTCCACTTGCCAGCTGTCACAATGGGCCCAAAGTAAATCCCCAATTACCTTTTATCCCCTTTTCTTTTTTCCACCACATGGTCTTTTTTTCTTTTTTTTTTAACCAAAAATCACCTCAATTAATTCATCCAAGCTCTTTCTTCTCGGGGCCGCCATTTGCACACCGTATCTCCGATTGACTCCGTTCAAGCGCCGTTCTTCTCATTTTTCCGTGCTCTTTCCAACAACATGTACCACTCTATACTTTCAAGAAGTTGCCCGGGGCTGCTTTTTTTTCTCCCCCGTCCCCCTTCTCGAGGGGGCATACCATACCATTTCCTCCTAATCCATAGCTCTAACACTACCTTTTCTTGACCGGGGCATCCTCTCCGCTTTCCCTTCGTCCAGGGCAGCTCACGTGCGTTTCCCCATGCTGGGGCATCTCTTTTCTGGTCTCTCCCTCTATGGAGTCATCTGCATCCTGTTTTTCTTCGAAACCCTATTATTCTAATAGTCTTTCGAAGAGGGGCAAAATGTAGACGTCCAATTTTGATCACTTCCATATGATCAAATGCGTCTCCTTGATTCATCCGGTTGCTCATCCCCTCTGACAATATTAATTAAAGCCATTTGTTTAATTAATATCTTGCATCTCGCACAAGGGTCCTAAAGTATTTAATTTGATACTTTACCCCTTTTTCTCCTCTAAATTAAATAAATATCCCCTTTTATTTAATTTAGTCATATTCCCCTTTTGAATTAAAATGCATTTTTAATTCATCTTTTCTCTCTCATGGTCACATCCTCCAACTTTTGCAAGTTGGTCCCTAATCCATTTTAATTACTTCATCTTCTTCTAATTAACTAGGGTTAACATGTGCACACCCTTAATCATCATTAAGGTCACATCCTCCATAATTTCCCACTTGCCTCTAATCAGTCATTAGCCTATCTAACTAAGTACTTGCACAACCTTAATCATTTGATTAGCCTAACCTAATCCTCATCCTATTTATGGCACATGTCCTTGAGTCAACCTTATTAAAGGCTTCCTCCTTTTGGACAAGGCATCCCCCTTCCCCATGTGAATTTTTAATTCACCTTTTAATCCCCCAAGACACCTAAATGGAATTTTTAATTCCTTCACTTCTCCCCACATGTCCTTTACTTATTCTTTACTCTTTCTCCCATCCCCATGAGAATATTTGAGGAATTTTTAATTCCTCACATGTCCTCTCACCCACATGGGGACAAGGACCTCCTTTATGAGGAGATCTTGTCCAATCCCAAGGTACTTTGTACCCCCTCCATGTCATGTCCTTCTCCTTCCACCTCATGTCCACTTCACCTTTTAGGGCTACATCACATGCCACATGTCAAGATGTGAGGGCTTGTGAGTTCTCAACTCACCTTAGCCCTACATCTTGATATTTGGTGGATTAATCTCAACCGTCCATTTCCCCTAGGATTTCCCAAAAATCCTATAAATACCCCCTCTTTTCTCTCATTTTAGGGAGATCATTTTGTGTAGCCAAACTCTTGCAGTTTTATTTCTCAATCCACACTTAGCCTTTTTTATGTTTTCAAGCATCATTTGCATCTCATATCACACATCATTCGTCATCTAAGGAGCATACACATTCAAGATCGAAGGGCCAACCAAAGGATTGACTCAACGCAAGGTATAAAGTTCTATTTCGTGGCTTTGTCTTGTTTTGTTTCCAACCAAGGCTAATCTCGAAGTGTAGGTTGTTTTAGTTGTTTATTTGTGCTCTTTAACTTGTTGCTTGTTTTCTAACACCTATTTCGACCTATCACAGTAAGATACAATGAATCCAACCTAGATCTAGGACTTTTATGGACTTCAAATCATAAAATGAATGCTCAAGAAGTCAGGTTCACCAAAATGATTAGTTGAAAAATGGACATAGAACATCACTTTTCTCTAACTAACATTCAATAATGTCCTAAGAGTCCTAATTGGATTGACTATCAACCTTACAAGGTGAACTCGTAAATTCTCAACAAGGAAGACCTAGGAAGGGGTTCTTTTAGATTTAAGGGGTTCACCACCAAGAAAAAGCTTGGAAAAAACAAATGAACATTCAACTCACAAAATCAAGCAATGCAAGCCAAATAATGAGTGCAAATGATGAAATTAAGCTACACCAAGTTAGGGTATGTGTACTTGGGAAGTCTGGAAATGTAATGAGGATTTCGGAAATGTAAAAATGTTGTCAAAAAGTGCTATGGAGGACTAAGATTCCCTTACTATTGGGTGATCCCACAATACTAGTTTACAATTTTTGGCTAAATTGGACACTGAACTGATTTTTTCTAACTAAATCTTCACTTTTGGGCACCTATAGTGGCTAAACCATGAGGAATTTGAAGATGATGCAAATTAGTGATTTGTGGCATTTTTTCTGTAGATTCTAAATATATTTGTTTCAAATAATTTGGAATCAGATTGCACTTCTCTTTCCATCTCCTTTGAAAACTAGTTTTTTTTAGTAAACACCATTTTTAAGGAGTGATGCTCACTGTATAACACATGACCTTTTTTCTATGAAGGATAAAATTCTAATTTTTTTGAATTTAGATTTATAACTATGATATCTAGTGCTTCCAATTGGTTTTATAGAGTTTTATTGAATATTTTTTCCTTGATCAAGTTTTGAAGTCAAACCAATTACAATTCAAACATAGGCGGACCATATAACACTTAACTTTTTTTGTATGTATCAAAATTTAATTTATTTATTTTATTCAATCGAGGACTTCAATATCTAGTGCACTAATATTTTTCAAAAAAAAATTATAATATTCTATTTTTCCACATGTGCAGAACAGAGAACTTGATTTTTGGTGAAAAACCTACACTCACAAGAAATAAAAAGTAAATATAATAATTAAATTAAATTTATTTAAAATTATACTTTTTGGGAAGCTTATAATAAGGACTACATACTTACAAAAATAAATTTTAAATGAATTCATTTGATCACCCAAAAGGTAAATCAAAAGTGGTTTTTTATGATCAACATTTTGATAGGTGTAAAGGAAACTCTGTTATAGGTATGGTTTAAAACTAGCGGAGTTCTATCCAAGGGGGTTTGATCTAAGGTATTTTAATCAAACCCTCTTCAATTTGAATGCTTTAAATGGAAAATTTTAAGGCTTAAATCATTATATTTTCTAAAAATATGTGATTTCAGCAAAAATCATAATCACCTCGAAATTGTAAACCAACTTTGTGGGATCGCCCTGTTGTCTTGGTCCCACTGCTATTTTTGGGGCAGATGCAGAATCTTCGGATGCTAGAATAGGATCCAAAAGAATCTCTAAAAAATTCCACTTGGAGTACTAAGACACCCTTACTGTTCTCTTAGTCCCATTTGAATTTTCTAAAATATCTGAATGTGATCCTAAGCTTTAATGTCTCCACTTGCTTCTCCTCAAATCTAAGGTCCTGAAACTTCCAGATCTAGCATGTAGGTGAGTTTTCGTGAAGATGACAACTTTGCAATGCAACTTTTCACTTTGACAACTTTGCACTTTAAAGTATCTTCAAGTCTTCAACCTAGATCTGCAATCACAAATATGCAAGAAGGGAAAAACTTGTTGATTGTTAGTGAATGGGGGTTTTCCTTGGTCAAACCCCTTGTTGGTAATTAAACCAAATGATGAAGTGAATGAAATAAAGCATGAAATATAAAATATATAAATGATATCACCTTGTATGATGTCTTGTGAAGCAAATATGCAATCTACCATGCAGTGGCCATGAAGAATGTAGATCTTGGATCCTTGGATATGATGTGAACAATGGTTGCAAATAGATCTTCAATGCTACCTCCACAATCTTGGCTCAACAACATAAATGGATGAACTAAACCCTTGACATGATGCTTGAATCTTGATGATGGCTCCAAATACTTGATGAATTTCTCTTGACTACATAAACTTGCCTTAGGAATGAATACTTGAATGCTTGTTATGAAAATGAGTGGAGGAACCTTGTATTTATACTTATTCATGCTTAATATCCTAAAATTACATCATACCAAGCCAACATATGAATTCATTAATTAAAGGAGGCTAAATCCCGCCAGAATTTGAAATTAAATCTCGAAAATAAGCCAAGGAGGACTAAGATTCCCTAGGTGGCGTCTTAGTCCCAAGGCTCAAATCTCAAGGAATAGACTCCAAAAAGGGACCTTTTCAGGTACATTCAAAATCAAGGTCCCAAGACCATGGAGGACAAAGATGCCCTAGGTGGCGTTTTAGTCCCACTCCACAAATTAGGTACACAAACAAAATCATTAAATGATCATTTATCTTTTGATGTTTTTTGGGATTTTCCATAAAAATGTGTAGTTTATTAGGCTTGTGGATTCAAAATAGGACCAATTAAGCCATAAAGAAGCATAAATAACACAAGGCGGGCCCAAACAAGTGTGAAAAAGCAAGGGTATGCATTTTACTACACTACATTTATATTTCAAATAAAGAAGGCCACAATTTTTTTTTTGAGAATTTTTGGGGACCTTTACTTTTAAATTATAAATATTTGAAAGATCTATTCATCATGAATCCTAATACTGATGCCAAGCAATTCAAAAAAATAATTTTTTTTTAAATAAATTCTATAGCATACAAATTATGTTTTTACGTTTCATTTTTTACAAAATAAATTATTTATTTACTCAAATTTATGAGTAAGGTTGACACACCTTACCGAAAAGCACATATGTAGGGTTGAAACTAATACTATGGTAGAAAAAGAATTTTAAAATGAATTACAAATGGTGATGGATAGTAAAATGATTACAAATTGGTACCTTGACCAATTGGACAACTAAATCAAGCCTCAAACCTCACATACAAGCACATATTAAATTAGAATGTGAGAGATTAAAATGTATTCATGAATCATAAGTTTGTTTTTATGATATTCTAAACACTTTCCAATATATAACTAGAAGTATATAAAATGAAGCATAGTTTAAATATCAAGAAGTGAATAAGTTGAATCCATAATCACCATCAACCATCTAATTGCATGAGCCTTATATTTTATGTTGTTTACCCTAGGGGAAATCTAATTCATATAGTATTTCATGATTGTATTTTATTCACTTGTTCTTAAGCATTTATCTTTCTATCTAATTACAAACTTACTATATTTCTTTAGAGAAATCCTTACCTCATGATTTTCACATATTAGAGAACAAATATACCTTGATTATTATCATTACCTTATTTTATTTACAAGATAAATTTAAAAAACAAAACATGTACCTATTTTAAAAATTTAGGTTCAAAAACTCAAGCCTAAACGAGTGCCCATTTTAGGTTTCTATTCTTGTTGAGGCTTTTTTAAACTTGAAACTTCCCCTAAAAGTGAATCCAACTTCATGCACTTATACTACCATTCAATATTTTTTTTGTTTTCTTGTCACATTATGTTATATTTTGCATTTTTTAAATTACCTATGTGCTTCCATGGTTATTTTTGACATGGATTGTCTAGTCATCATTTAATGTTTATCATGAAAATCACTACATTTTTATTTATTGTAAATACATATTTGTATTATTATCTATGATCAAATTATTTTGTTAATTTATCATGTATTATTTTTCCCTCTCCCTCAATATATTTCCAAATTGATGGAATGTAACTAATTGAATGTGAAGAATATATTATCACTAATTATGTTGCTATGATTGATATTTTAATTAATGAATTGTGATACACAAAGATTCACCACCATATCTAGATGGATTTTGATTGCATTACACATTTTCAATTGATCAAAGTTATATTATATTACTACATGAAGTAGAGATTTACCATATTTCATGCAAAAAATTTACTAAATTTTTATCATGCATTTTTAACATTGATTAGATTCTCATGGTTGTATCAAAAATTGTACATTACATTAAAAATATTGAGTGGGGTCAAATGGGTGTATTGAATGTGGCATATCACATTTTCCATAATTAAGTGAAGTTGTATGGTTGTATTGAATGTGTTTTACAATATTGCCACAATCAAATAAAGTACTTTTCATCACTCTTTATATAGATAATTTATATCCCTTCTATCTCTCTACTTCTCATTTTTTAAGATAATTAAATTTACTTGTTATTTGTGTCTATTTTACTTATGTAATAGAAACTAATAGTTTCATATTTTTCTCTAATTTGTAGTTACCTATAGAGTAGAGATGTTATAGACAGAACAAGAAAATATAATAATTATCCATGACTATGCATGGACTAAGTATATCCTTTTAAAATGTTTGAATATTTATTTTTCATGTTTTATTCATATACTTTGAAACACATGCTCATTTTAAATTCATGTTCACCTCAAAATAGGAGAAAATTGTAATGGTTAAATTTGCATATCAATATAAATTCCCATTCAATTTTTGGCCTATTTATATGGAATTTATTAATACAATTACATATTAAGATGTGATGTATTCTTGTGTAAAGCACACTCATGAGCCAATGCATATCCCTATCTATTTCATTTATTACACACTTTTCCACACATTAGGCCTTATCCCGTTCCCATTTTTGGACATTCCCATATATTTTTCATGTACAAATAATTTATTGTACCCATATGTACAGTTATTTCTACACATTTGTCCATTACCTTAAAACTAGCACTTTTATGTCTAGGGTAAATCTAATGTCATTAGGGATTGACCTAGAAAACCAAAATCCCTAGTTTTTCAATAAAACTCCATTTTTTCTAATAGTTGTTATGAGAAAAACTGATATATATTTGTGTAATTTATTTCTCTCCTAGTATTTAAAGATATTCAATGTGCACTTATTATCAAACTAGGTTTTCGAGACTAAAAAGAATATATCAGTTACACTAATGACCAATGCGATAAAATAAATCATAATTTGTGTCAAAATCATATGGGCTATCTTCTTTCCTAAGAATGGTTTCTTCAATCATTTTCTTAGAATTATAATATCTAACCAAAAAGTGAGATTGAGTTAGGAGAATAGACTGTAATAGTCCAATAATCTCCTCTTTTTTTTTTAAATATTATCTTGACATAATTAGACACATAGAAGGTGAAGGTGATATGCGTCACTACTACAACTATAGGCCAGCTTATTTGTATGGTTCACAATTCATTCTTTCACATTATGTCTTTCCTATGATAGTTGGATTAAAAGGGACTTGGATTATGCTTAGACAAGTTTTTTGAGATTGCACAAAGTCTAATAGATTCATCAATTTGTAAGAATTATTTGTTTCACCTTCACAACTCTATTCTTGATGCCATCAATAACAATTAACCGTCATTATTTCCAATATTAAGTACCACAATCTATTGATAATTTTAGAAAATAATTTATTGGTCTAATAGTAATGAATCTATATTGTTTGTGCTTAATTCATATATTTAATTTAATCTATATAAAAATAATAATCTCTTTTCACTAATATTATCTTATTTTTTAGTGTAAGAAAATAAATTAAATTGTTTCGTTTTTCTCTTTCTTAATAAATAAATCTAGTTGGAAAATATTTAAAATGTTGAAGCGCTATACAAAAGAGGGATCTAAACATTACTTTGTAAATAAATAAAGTTTTTTGAAATATTGGCAGAGTGATTTTGATCAATTTGATCCCCTATTCAATTATGATTTGTAATTTAAATATATACTTATTATATTATAATTTATTTAAATTTGTTTATTTAAGAAAAAGATATCAATATTTATATAATCCAATTATTTCCATCCAGCTTTGAAAAAGAATCCTATTAAAAATTTAGTAGAAACTAAATGCGAGTCATAACCCACCTGCCTAACCTGACCAGTTTTGTGCTGATCTTTGCCAATGAAAAACTTTGGATTGGATATGGTTTTCAATAATTAAGCATGAAAGGAGAGAAACATTCATAAGCAAAATCATATTATTTAAACGAGAAACCAAATTTTGCATGCCACTGTCATGGAGAATTTAAAAGCTTTCAGAGATTTGAAGAAAATCAGGATGAGCATTGATAAGTAGGAGGTATTTTTCCACAGTGTGTCAAATTATGATATTGCTATCAGGATTCAACCGTGTAGTTTCGAGTGAAACTCATTGACCCATGGGTCAATGAGTTTGACTAGAAGGTCAATAAGTTTGACTAGAAACTACACGGTTGAATCCTGATAGCAATATGGGTCAATGAGTTTGACTCGAAACTACACGGTTGAATCCTGATAGCAATATCATAATAGGATGAGCATTACCTAAGCTCAAGTGTTATTTTAAACGTTACTACATTGATGGCCTCATTATTATTTGGTAGGCTAGGCGTAGGAATTGAAATGAGTTTTATCAGACAGAAGCTTTAATGGACGAGCTATAATTTGTTTGCTCGTCGTAGTACTTGGACCACAACATAACTCCTCCATATTTGGAGGAGGTCTTGATCTGAGGCAGCACGTTGGAGATGAGTGTATCTGCAGGAATGAAGCCACTGCCAGCAGCTGCAGAGGAAGCGGGAAGGCCCAGGAAGAAACCCTGTGCTTGAACGGTGGTAACAGACGTGGTCCACTGGTTCCACGAATTCACCAGATTAGAAGCATCCCCATCGGCATACTGGCAGGGGGCGTTGTTGTAAAACTGGATCCAAACGTAGTCGAACAAACCCGTCTGCAGGGCCGTTCCGAGCGAGGCGTCAGGGTAGGGGCACTGCGGAGCTGCGCTAAGATAGACCTTCTTGGAGGAGGTGCTAAGA
The DNA here is from genome assembly GCA_007258455.2 of Sequoia sempervirens. Lineage (NCBI taxonomy): Eukaryota > Viridiplantae > Streptophyta > Pinopsida > Cupressales > Cupressaceae > Sequoia > Sequoia sempervirens. The sequence continues at coordinate 988,064,080 of VDFB02281492.1, forward strand.
GCGGACACGGCCTTGGCCAGATCGTCCCAGTGCTCCGTCGTGGCTTCGATATCGAAGTCTATGCCATCTAGAACGGCGTCTCCGAGAGGCCTGGAGTCCGACTGCCCTCCGAGATAGTTGTTCCACAGATAGGTGGCCACGCTTTGGGCGTCGTCTGCGGAGACTATCGAATAGCTTCCGGAGGCGCCGCCCAAGGAGAGAAACACCTTTACGCCGCTGGACTGGCAGGAGGTAATGTCGGCACTGAGCGATTTGCATGTTCCCGAGGCGGGATCACAGTGGCCTGCCAGGTTGAGCACCGGTGTCTGTCCGTTGCCAAACGTGGTCAGAAACGAGAGAATCACAAATGCAAAGTTGCCGCTTGAGCAGGTGTCGGCAAGAGAGGCTTCGTTGCCATTTTGGCCCCAGTATACGCTTATGCTTCCCGCAGATCCTCCGCTCCAGAGCAGAGCAAGTACAAAGGCAATTGAGGCCGCTCTAATTCCGCTACTCTCCATGACTTGGAATGAGTTATATGCTTATGCTGGTGGGATTGGGGGTCCTTATATAGCTCTCTTCTAGATCAAACGGAAATTGTTCAGCAGCTGCCTCGGTTGGCACACATTTCCTCGCCGTGTCGTGTACGACACACATTTCCTTCCGCAGGTTCCGACACGCTGGAATACTCGCCATTGAATATGACACTGCCGCGTGGAATTTCTGCTTAGAACGCGAGTCGCTCATTTCGGGGATTTTTACTGCGTTGAACCGTTCTTTCCTTTTTTCTTAAGGTGATCTGTCGTGTTTACTTGCTATTCAACATTGTGGTTATATCTAGACTGGACTCTACAGACAATATCTGCCGGTCATTTCGACGACTTCGTATTCATTTCAATTAGTCCAGTCGGTGATTTTCGTTGCAAACTATGCCCTCTTTCCCACACGAATGTGAATTTGAACTTGAATTTAATGGATTCATCGTTATCTGGACAAAAGAAATTAATCCAAACCAATTCATATGAGATACGCTTTATTTTTGTCAAAAGTTCATTTTTTAATTTTAAAAATTGTAATCATGGAGCATTAAAGCTTTCACTTAGAGAATATCAAAAAGCTTCAAAAATAATTTAAAAATAATAAGAAGAGCTCTTGTCATGTCATCGACGTTGCACCTGCCTTTTGTGGATAGGGCATCTTGCAGACAGTTCGATGGGTGTGACTCCGATGGGTATGAACAATGGAGAATGAGTTTGAATCCCTACATTGAGATTGGGTTGGGTGTTCAACCTGTATTAGGTTTTGTTCATGCCTCGTCTATTCAGTCTATGGCAGGGAGTTTCTAACAAACAATGGCCAACCCTATCCCCCATCGTGCTACTCGTCCCCTCCATTTCTCTGATGCCTCCCCTACCATGGTTTTAAGAGAGAAAATAATGTACAAGGTTGTAGAAAATGAAGCCTTTTTTTCTTTCAGAAGGGTTTGATTGGTAGGTTTAGAGGTATTTGGCCAAGCCTCTCCAAACTTCACAAATGGATCTCAGAGACACAATAACCAATTTTGGAGGGTGGTCTCTAGATTTATCCATGTGCATGGTGTTTCTTTGTAGTGGGTTTTGAAAATGCTCTGAATCATGACAAAGTTCTCTATGACTACCAATGGAGTTGCAAGGACCATTTGCTTATGTTGAAACCATGGTATCCTGCATTCAACCCTACCTTTGAATTGTTTATAGCCATCCAATTTGGTTAAGATTACTTAATCATTTAAATTTTGGTTTGATTCTTATTTTGAAGCTATAAGAAATTCATTGGGAAAGTTTCCAGATGTTGATGAGGGTTCAAAAAATTACCTACATACTACATGTGCTCGCATCTTAGTAGAGATCGATATCACAAAAGAGTTGCCAACAAATTTAACTCTCAAAACTATTGATAAGTGTTGGACATAAATGGTGGATTATAAGGATTTTCTTTTTTGTTGTTGTAGATGCTTCAAGGCTACTCACATTGTAGGCAATTGCTTCAAACAAAAAAATGAGAATCAAGCCACACGGTGGACAGATGTAGTCATACATCACTACTCGATAGAAAAAGATGACTCCAATACTTGCCAAGAAGCTAAAGGCAATATAATCCAAGAAGAACTACAGATGGGTTTGGGTGTCCATAGATCCCACTACCTACCTTATCTCTTGGGGATGTGGGTGGCTCACCTCTTTTAATGGAGGGAGGTGATAAGTCCTCATCAAACCTCAAACAAAATGTAAAATCGAAAGTCCAAATAGAAAATTCAGAAATCATGTCCCTTGAGTGGGAAAGAAATTTCCTAGAGGAAAAAGAAGTTGCCATGAATAGTGGGAATGAAGTAGGAGATTGGATAGTTGTAAAAAGGGGAAGGAAGAAAAATAAAGGATCTTTCAACATGCTTCTTCATTCCCACACCAAAAATGTAGCTAAATTTTCAAATTGTGAAAATTCATGACCTAAGTTGATCCTTGTGATTGTTGTAGCCATAAAGGTATATAAATTTTCTTTTTAATATAATATTTGCAGCTTAGCTACCCTTACCCACCAAAAAATATATGAAAAATTTTGAAATATAATTTTATTAAGAGTTGCAAGGAAGACATCAATATAGCATATATAACTTCAATTTAAGATTTTCTACTAATCATTTATTTACTTTGATTTCATCTTCCATTGTGTTTAATAGTATCCTCTATTTCTATAAGAGGAAACTTACTCTTTTCCTATGTTAATCTAGATTAATTAAATGAATGCACACAAATAAGAATAAATTAATTTAAATTTATTAATATTAATTGAGAATAGATAATTGTAATAAATGAATTCAATGGATTGATCATTTATAAGATAAATTAATCCAAATCAATTCATATCATATATGCTTAATTTTTGTCAAATCTCATTTTTAAATTTTAAAAATTGTAATCATGGAGCCTAGCACTATGGTAAATTCACATTTTATACTTTAGAGAACATGAAAAGGTTTGAATATAATTCTATCAATGGTTGCAAGGAAGAAATCAATACATCATATATGCCTTCAATTTAAATAATTTACTAATCATTTATTCAAATCCAATTTCATCTTTCATTGTGTTTAATAATATCCCCTATTTATGTAAAGAGAAACTTTTTTCCTATGTTAATCTAGCTTAATTAAATGAATACACAAAAAATAAGAATAAATTTATTTAGATCAATTAATACTAATTAAGAATAAATAGTTGTAATAAGTGAATAATCAAAACAAAATGTAAATCTTGAGGTTTATTAAGATCTTGAAATAAAGATGTATAGAATTGATTCATTATAGTATAAGAAATTAATGATGTTGGGGTGTAGTTAATTCCTGAACTCCTAACAGAGTTTGATTTTGTTTAATCAATTTTATGATAGGACCAATCGCACACCACATGGATTTGATAACTAGTGCAGGGTATTAATCAAGCCGAGGTATAGAATTTTGGGATCTTCTTTACTTCTATACATTCTCCTTCCAAACATGCAAGGACTTGTGATATTTAAAAATTCCTTAAGGAGATTATGAACAGTTGTGAGGGTTCAAAAAAGAAATTGATTGACCCCATTGAATGAACGACTTTGTCACTATAGGTAATTTTTGGTAGATAACAAGGAAGTATGCAAGTGATCTAGATGTGAATTTTAAAGTACATAAGTATTTTTTTTATCTAGATCTAGATATTCCATGCAACATTGCCTGTAAATTCTTAGTCTATTCAAATATCACATGCTAATCCTTGATGTTCAAATGAGTTTCTTTAAATACAAAGAAATTTTGAATCGTCAAACAAACATGTACTAATTTAGCTCCCAATGTCTATGATGAATGTTATAAATTAGGATCTTAGGATTCTAATAATTATAAACAAATTAGAAAATAAATAAAATGAGTATCATACAAGTATCAATTTTACACATTACATAAGATATACATGGGAAAACATTTTTTCAAAAGCATCATCATATAAAAACACATACAAAGAATAATATATTGGAAAATCAACTAAATTTGGGGACACTCCTTTGCATACTTCCATATGGCCAATAAGTTCTCATGTGCATAATGATATAAATCATTATACATCTCCAAATTTACCTACACTCAAATAAGTAAGAACATCCTTAAATATAAGAGAGAGGTTGAAAAAATACCTCTAGGGGTAATATTAGTCACACCTATTCAAAGAAACCATTCATAAAAATTTAATAATTTATTATTAAATCTAGTATATACTTTATAACATTAGTTTTTATAAACTTATATTAGAATAATTTATAAATTTTATAAGGATATGACCCCTAATAACATTGTGTTCTAACAAGAAAGGGTAAAACATAGATCCTAGTCCTTAGTACATTTCCAATAATTGTTTTGTTGGAAATTCACTACAAAATTTTCACCCTCTATTTTAAAGATTACCATGTAAATGTAAAATTTAGCGAGTGATCCTTGCACTTTACATTTATAAGTGATATATGAGACTCCATTAAAAATCAAGGCAAGAAGAAAGAGATCTAAGGACTAAGGTTTTAAAGCCCCTAGAGCCACCACACGAATGAATTATTTATTATTTTCTTCACTTTAAAGTCATCATCTAATCCAAACCTTTGTTCCTCTTTATTGGAAACCATATACATGATTTTATCCTCTCATCCTTGAAGCCATTGACTTACCTAACAAGATTGAAATCAATTTCCATCTCTATTATTCCCCTTTTGTAATGTTTATTTCCCTATTTTCACTCTGTCATTACACACACCACACTTTCATAGTTCATCTCCTAGTGTTTATGCATGTGATCAATAAATTTTTTTATACACCACATGTTCATCATCATTAGGTTTGTACATACTCAACTATATTTCTATAGTGCTATTTTAAGTTAGAATATGTACCACCTAAGAGTCTAACAAAGGAAGTAGTCTTAATATCACACCATTTTCCCCCTTTTCCTCAACTTTAACTTAATATATCTCAAATATAGAGAAATATATCAAATTTTATAATCATGACTAAGAATAGATTTATATCCAATAGCTCTCCACAAATTTTATGATGGCATAGTTCTTAGGCACCAATGGCCACCTGTATCTTACAAGTTATATACTCATCTCTTCCCTACAACAATGCCCAAATCAAAAAAATATTTGTTTAGAATAAAATTACACTATATTAATTTTTATATTGTTGTATTTTAGTTCATTTAGACATAGAATTTCCCAAACCTTGTACTTAATATTTAAATTGGATTATAGCAGTTTCATCTTTGTATTTTCTATCATAATCTTATTTAAAATTAAGTTGTTATGAAATGAAATCTAACTTATCCATCTTATATGTAAGTGGGTAGGATTACTTTTAAATATTCCACATTCATACCAAAGTAAGGAAGACTCCCTTATTATATTCAATAAAGAACATCAAAGTAATTTTTGGTGTTAATAAATCAATATGGGTCCTAAATAAAAATAAATATGTTCCAAAAGAAAAATTGGAGCCCTTTTCATTGATACAACATCAATGGATTAAAAAAAATTCATTTCTAATTCCACATATATCAATCACTTTCCAATAGAGTGGCATCTCAATGTCTTGTTAAAATCTCAATGACTAAAAGTATTTGAAAACCAAACAATTGGGATGATGACAATATGTTACATGATGATCCATCTTGTAACATCAACATATTATTTTAGATTCAAGTATTCCTTGCTCTTCCCACACATTTATATATACATTAATTTGGGAATGAATAATTACTAATAAAATGGACTTAATGGTGCCTTATTTAGGGTGTTGTAAAGTGTATATTTACACTTTCACACTAATCTAGGGCTTTATTAATTAATTGAGGTTAATTCGAACCTTTAATTCAAATCCAAGCATAATTTATTTTATTTTTTGAGGGATAAAACCCAACACTCTTAAATAATATTACACAACAATTAATTTTACAAGGAATGTGTCCTAGGATAGTGACCTAGGACCCATTCGTCACTTGGCGAATGGGTCCTCACTAGGTCTTAAGACCCCCTTTTTGCATATCATTTCACATCCCTTGAAGTGTGTCCTAGTTAAGCATGCTAGGACCCGTTCACCCTATGGAAAATGGGTCCTCACTTAACTTAGGGCCACCACCACCCCCCCTCCCTCGAATATGTTTTTAGTGGTATTTTAATTATTTTAAATCCTAGATCTAATGTTGGCTTGTGTTATTTGAATGTTGGGATTTAATCCTAAGTTATCTATAAATACAAGTTGATTTCATTATTTTTAAACTAGAAGAAGATTAAGGGATTAAAAGAGAGAATTTTCATGAGATCAAGCATTCATATTCAAGAAGCAAGCAAGATTGAAGTCTTGGAGCAGCATTATAATCTTCAAGCTCATTTTGTTGTCAAAGATCAAGCATTATTGAAGGAGTGATGATAGATGCCTATGGAGAATCATGATGGATTCTAGGTTTTGGGGAGATGCACAAGACATTAAATCAAGTTGAATGACTTATCTCCTAAGTGATTCCATCTTCGATGATCATTCTATTTGTAGCCTAAAGTGAGGTATAATCAGTCTTGTGACTTATTAAGGGGATTCAAGATCTCCTAAAGTAGCTCTCTTGCATTGTTAATGTTTCATTCTAGGATCATATTCTAACACAATTGGGTAGGGTTGCTTTGCATCATTAGAGATCTTAATCTTAGACACACTTAAGGTTAGGATTGCACACAAATTTCATGTTTAAGATTTTCATTTATCATCAAGGTTTAATTACCAAACTTGGGGTTTGACTGAGGCAAATCCCCATCCACCATCAAATTTCAAAAATTGTTTTGTAGATTATTAGTGGATCTAGATCTGAAAGCGGTGATTTCAAGTGGCGGGAAGGAATTGTAGATCTAGAACTTCAAGATCATATTTAGAGTTTTCTAGAAGAGCCTAATAGGACCCATTCGCCACCTAGCAAATGAGTCCTTGTTAGGGTTTTTGGGGTAGCATATTTTTAGAGTTTACAAGCTTCATTTCCAGATTCAGAGTCTCCTAGACAAGTATACCAAGACCCATTCGACACTTCTCGAATGAGTCCCTGATAAGGCTGCAGAAACAACAAGCTTTGATCAGGTGCACAACATTCCTTATTCTTTATTTTTCCAAAAAATTCCCTCTTTTCTTTTTGTTTTGTGATCTATTTCTTCATTGCATCTTTTAGAATTAGGTTTAGAGGTTTTTTGCTAGTTTAAGTTCTTCTCCCCAAAGTGTGATTTGATTCACTACCCCATCCTTGCATAAGGAGAAATCACAAGATCCAAAATTTTGACTTGGCTCACCATTTAGGGTTGATAGTCACTTCATTGTTTGAATCTCATTTCTTGAATGAAATAGTAGAAAAAAGGGTATTATCATACTCCCCATTTTTTTATGATTCATTTTTTGAACCCAACCTTTTAAACATCCTGATTTTTTATTTGGATTGCATTAAAACCCTTGATATTAGTTTACATTAGATTGCATTACTTGTATCACATTTAGGGCTTTTTCATTTTACATTAGTGAACATTGCATTTAGGATAAATTTGCATGTTTATATTTCTTATATTCACTAAAAATTAGAAAAAGTGCATCAGATCTGACTTTGTTTTGCATTTTGTTAACATTGACATCATCATTCAACCATTTAGATTCATATTGCACATTAGATTTAGTCACCTTATTCAACATTGCATTTAGAGACTTGAAATCTAGAAAATTTGTTACAGAATTTGTTGCTACAGACCTAAAATAGTAAACATATGGGATGAACTCAAAAAAAAAAAATTAAATTCAGTTAACCCTAGTTTGGGACCCATTCGCCATAGGGCGAATGAGTCCCTATACGCACATGTTCATCCAAAATTTTGAGTGATTTATAGTGTCTAATTTGCATTTATGTTCTTGTTATCAGCCCTAATCTGGGACCCATTTGTCATATGGTGAATGAGTCCCTATACAGATTTAGCAGCAAAAAATTCTAAGTGATTTTCAGTTTTTGGTAGGCATTTTTGTTTTTATTGTTAGATCTGAAAAGTAGTTTCCTGAAACAGTTTGCTTTTGCATTCAATTTATTGTTCATCTAGTTAGATTTTGCAACATTGGGAAAAGAATTTCTTGCATTTTTCAATTATAAATAGCATTAGATTTTTGCATTTCCTTCATTATTGCATCAGTACATAAGGTAGTTTACATTTTGCAATCATTAAAAAATAAAAACAAAAGACAAAAACATCAAAAAAATCAAACAAGACCCTTGGAGAAAGCATAGTTATTTGATTATGTCAAATCCCTTCTTCAAAGTTAACCTATCCCTCAAGCCCTTTAGTAGTGATGAATTTGATATGTTAGATAAAGACCTTGATTACTTCATCTTGCAAGGTTCATCCACTAAGGCTTGTCATGAAAAACCGAAATACAAAGATGTTAACACAATCACACTGCAACTTATCATTTACCCTCCTTCACAAAAACCTCAAGTTCAAAACAAACCTGTGCTTATCCTAGAACCGCCTAAAATCAAGCCTTCACTTGATGATAAAAATGCTTCACAACAAATGGGTTACAACACCATTGCGCACACATACAATACAAGGAACAATAGGCAACAACAAATTACTCCAATTTCATTACCTTTGCCTCAACCTATCTTTCCTAGCACTCCTTGTTTACCCTCGAATAGTGGAAAGGAATATAATCTTGTTGAACAACTTAAGAATACTCCTGTTGAGATATCCCTATGGGATCTTATTCAAGCTTCACCAAATTACCATAGTATGCTTCAAACAGCCTTGTAACAAGTTATGGTTTCTCTTAATACTAGTTCAAATGATGTGGCAACGCTAGGTCAAGGGATGAATGAGATAAATCTAGATATTGTTTTTTACCAAAGAGTGTTTCCTTCCTTGGAAATTCAAGAGTGAAATGATGCTTTGATGATAATAGCCTATATTAATCAAATCGCGATAAAATAAACCCTTGTTGAAAATGGTTCAACCCTTAATGTGTGTAGTGTGAGCCTTTTGTAAAATATTAATACGGATAGAGTGAAATCAAACCCGATTCTTTATCTATCTATAGATTTGATAATATAGGAAAAAAATTGATTGGAGTCATCACATTACCTATCAAAGTCAAGAAAGTAACATTACAAACTCTGGTCCATGTTATGCCTCATGATATTTCTTATATTCTCCTCTTGGGGAGACCTTGGATTCATGAGATGAATGGAGTTCCCTCTATCCTTCATCATATAATGAAATATGTCTATGAAAACAAGGTTTACACACTAAAAGTTGATCCTGAACCTGAAAGTGGTTTGCTTGCCAAGAAAGAAGGAAGATATCCTTTTAAAGAACTAAAATCAACTACAAAAGTGGAAACCATGAAAGAAGAACATGAGAAAAACATTGATGAAGTTACTAAGTTGTTAGAAGATGATTAGGGTTCCTTAGATTTCACATCATTTATGGTCCAAGAATACAAAATTACAATAGAAGAAGTCAAAAATTAAAAACAACCAATGGTAATGTCAACACAGAATTTGGAAGAAAACTCAAAAATATCTATTTCATTTATTATAGAAGAGGACACAAGCTATACAACGAACTTTGATAAGATATACTACCAACAACCACCAAACCCGAAAGAGATGGAGAAACTTTATTGAAGAGGTTATGAGCTCATAAAACAGCTTGGTTATAATGGAAAAGGATGTGGAAGGAAAGAACAAGGCATCTGTGTTCCTATAGGGCCTAACACACAAGAAACAAAAAGTGGTTTGGGGTATTTTCCTAAGATAACACAAGCAACAAAAAGAACCTCACTCAACATCAACACCATCATATGTAACTCCACTAAGACAACTCACTTTAAAGCATCCTTAATTGATTGATGCAACTTGTGCAGAATCATTGGAATACTTTGAAAATGATGAAGCTTTGAAAGAAATTTCAGGATTTTATGATAAGTCATTACTCCTAAAAATATATGGGTTACATGTGCTATGGTTAGTAATAAACAAGAAAATGAAGAGAAGGAAAGTAATGAGAATAATAAGGACAAAGAGGAATACAATCCTAAAATTTTAAAACAAAATACACTTCCTTTGGGAGATACAATCAACATATCGATGGATACAACTAATGAGGAAAGAGTGATTCAAATAGGAGAGTGTCTTGATGAAGATGATCAAGAATATCATGCAACTTTACTTCATGACTTTCACAAAAAAAATTCTTGGACTTATTCGGATATGTCAGGAATCAATGCTAAGATAGTGACACACAACATAGTCCTTGAAGAAGAATGTAAACTAGTGAGATAAAAGATACGAAAGATGAATACTAAGATAGCTTTATTCTAGGTTAAGGTTGAGATTGAGAAACTCCTTGAAGCTGGCTTTATCTTACCTATTGATTATTCTCCTTGGATCTTGAACACTATTGCAGTCACAAAAATGATAATTATATTAGGATGTGTACAAAATTTTGTGACTTGAATAAAGCATCTTTAAAAGATGATTTTCCCCTTCCTAATATTGACATGATAGTATATTCAACTACGGGACATGCACTTTGTTGTCATTCATGGATGGATTTTCTAGATATAATCAAATATTTATCAACCCTCAAGATCAATACAAGACATTTACTACAGCTTGGGGAACATTTTTTGGGGTTGTTATGCCTTTTGGATTAAAGAATGCAAGTGCAACATATCAAAGAGCTATGACATTGATATTTCATGATTAGATACACAAGATCTTGGGAGATTATGTTGATGATATCCTAGCCAAATATTTAACTCAACAAGACAATGTGAATATCCTTCAAAAAATATTTGAACGAAATTAAAAATATAACATGATATTGAACTTGAAAAAGTGTCTTTGGTGTAGATAGTGGAAAACTTTTAGGTTTTATAGTATCTCATAGAGGCATTGAGGTGGACACAAAGAAAATTGATGCTATCATTAACATGCCACCTAGTAAAAATATTTCTCAATTGCACACTTAACAAGGAAGAATTAAAGCTATCCATCATTTTGTAACATCCTTAGCAAATCAAACATTACCCTTTACACAACTCCTTAAGAAAGAGGTTTAGTTTAATTGGAACAAGGTTTGTAAACAATCCTTTGAGAGTTTGAAATACTATCTTGCTACTCCACTTGTTTTACAACCTACTATGCAAGACAAACCATTTATTCTTGAAACAATAGAAAATAGGAGGGGCTCTCTATCTTTGAGGAGATAGGGTTCCTATTTCACACTCTTGTTTCACTCAAGGAAACCCTTGAGATCCTAATCCAAGGATGTAATGGAGGAGAGAGATCTGTTAAAGGGTGTCCTAGGGTATGATGAATGACTAAAGAGAGGTTCACCACCAAGCTAGGGCTTGGAAAGACTAGTAACATGCAAGATCAAGTGACAAAACCTAATGATGTGCAAAACATTTCTAAATGATGTAGAAATGAATGCAAAATACAATGGAAAACTAGAGAAGCAAAAAGAGGCACCTGGAAACCTATAGCAGACTAGATGAAGACTTGAAATGCTAAAAAATCTAAATTTAATGCAAATTGGGACTCATACACTAGGTTGTGTGATTTAGTCTCAGATTAGGGTTTTTGGGAAAGAAAAAAAATCTAGCAAAGATGAGTCTAGAACACCTAGAATCTAGAAAAACACTAGACTAGGACTCATACGCCAAGAGTAGCATATCAGTACTGCTTGGATTTTTTAGAGTGTTAAGACCTAAATCTTCTCTTCAATCTCTTCTTTATCTTCACAACCTAACTTCTGAATTTGAATAGTTGAATTTTGCTTTGTAGATGTCTTTTAATGATCTTCTAAACAAGGTGACAACTTTGATGAATTTTCACACTTGAAAACTTCTTTCCAATCTTGCTCCTTAAAGGGTATTCAACCTAGATCTGCAAATCACACACAAAAGAGAGGGGAAAATGTTGTTTTGTTAGTGGAAATGGATTTTCCTTGGCCAAACCCTATTTTGGTAATCAAACCTTGTTTAATGAAATCAAATGTAAAGGAGAAACAATGAATGAAAAAAATGTAATCTTGCAACTCACCAACCCTAGGAATAAAGTGTTGCAAACATGTATGAAATAAATCCAATGGATGTATATCTTGACTCTTTCTTGAATGTGGTAGATCTTGAATGGAGTATTTTCTTGAATCATGAAACCCTACATCACAAATGTTAGCTCAAAAACAAAACATGATGCATGATGACTTTGACATGATGCTTGATACTTGAATAATGCTCCAAAACACTTGATAATCAGCTCTTCAAGGTTCTTGAATTCTCTTGAATGATCTTGTAAACTCTTATAATAACCAATTTTCTATAAGGATGCTTATTCAACTTGCTAGGAGAAAATATGTGAAATAACCTTGTATTTATACTTGTTTATGCTAAATTTCTCAAAATTACAACACTACAAGCCAACATCAGATCTAGGAGAATAAAATCCCACAAAGAATTTTAATTTAATTTAATTTTAAGCCACATGGGACTCATATGCCAGAAGTGGTGTATTAGTCCCATTAGGCTAAGCTATGGGACACATTTTTCAAGAAATGCTTATATTCATGTGAAATCCAAATTGGGGCCCTGAAACATAGGTGGGACCTATATGCCCAAGCTAGCGTATGAGTCCTCGATCACTAAATATGGGCCATACAATCCAAAAAGACATGAACCATGATTGGATGTTGATTTATGTCTGGATTATCCTTGAATAGATGCATTAAAAAGTGTGGTACAACACTTTACAACACCCTAAATAAGGCACAATTAGTTTACAAGGGCCCAAGACCTAATTTGAATGTGTTAAACACATTACAACACTAAATCTAAGCAACATTAAGCTCAATTTAACAAGCCTAAAAAATCACAAAAAATATAGAGGGATACTTTTTTTGTTGCCACATTTAACCCCCACTTTAGTGAGTGGAGGAACTTGCTTCAAACTCACACTAAAGTAGATGAACTCACATCAAGAGGGGTCCAAGTGTACCAATGTCAGTAAGATAGGATGACAATGATCAAGAGGGATGATCAAGCCCCAAGGATTAGGATCCTATGAAAAACCAACATAAGCACAAAAGAACACACATGAAAATAATGAGGAGAAACAACATGGAACAAGCATACACTACCAAAGACAAAGAGAAAAGAAAAAAAAAACAAAATGGGTGGATCAAGCTTTTGTCATTTGTCCCACACATTGTGGATCAGATTCAAGTTGTTTGTCTGAAAAAGATGCACGCTCACTTTGAGGAAATGGAACTTCATGATGCTCATTGGGTGAGTATCCAAAAAGGTGAGAAACATATACACACGGCCGATATACGCTCATGGAAACAAGTGGCTATGGGAAATTCATGCCTAAGTTTGGCTTCCCATTCAACCCAACCAAAGCTATACCTCCTAATAACTTTGATAAAGTTCCACACAACAATGAACTTTGAGCTTCATGAGGCAAGTAAAGATTTTTATGCTTGAAACTCATGAAAAAACAAGATGGCTCCACAGGCATGCAAAGTGTGTTATGCAAGGTGACCGCTTAACTGAAACTATAAATGAAAAAATAGTGTACAAGGAGAGTTCAAAAGAGTCTTGCTTAGTTCATGTAAGGTCTTAACTTAGGGAACATCGTGTGTAATGTCTCCAAGAGAGGACCAATTGAAGAATAAAAGATTCACAACTTAGGGGATGTAGTGTGTTGCATCAAGTCGCTAAGAGGAATATAATATGCTAAGAGAGATCACACTCTTGAGAGACATCACACCCAATGTCACCACAAAACGAAAGGTGCATCACAAGAAGTAAGAAGACTACACCATGAGACATGAAGAATGCAAAAGAATATTGCCAAAGTATGCCCCCACTTTAAATAAATTGCTAAACACCATGTTGTGAGAAATTACTTTAAAGTAGAAAATGATAAATTCTAACAATAAGAGGACATGAGAGCTTATTTGGAAAGCCCTATGCCAATTCATATGTTTCCAAATGAAACTACATCATGAAAAAGGGGTTTCCCCCATAATTAAATCCTAAAATCACATAAGGGATCCATAGATTCGGGGTTAGTATGTTCTTGCTACAATTTTTTTAGAGAGCTCAGAACTATCTTCATTCCCCAAATGCTCATAGAATAAGAAGAATTACACAAAGAGAGTGAAAACAAAAAAAACCTTTCGGGTCAACATGGAAGAGACCTAAATATCCCGACGCCTTGCATCACCCCCAAAAGGAAAACACAAGACAAATGAAAAAGATAAAAGGAAAATATTTTGGGTCAACATGCAAGAGACATGAATGTATTGACACCTTGCGTCATCCCCGAAAGGAAAACACAAAAAAATGAAAAGATAAAATATTTACGTATGACATAGGGAAGAATGTAGATACAAATAGAGGAATGTCATGAAGAGAGGGAGAGAGGGGCATCAAATAGAATAGCATGGGGGGTCACATTACGCACATGCAATCACACAAAAGAAAAAGAAACAATGCACAAGACTAGTAAGGACCATGTGAATCAACCTATTAACAAGTCATTTGCATCCCAATCATGTTCATCATATACAGAAGGTAGACAACTAGCCAAAGGGGTAATAGCAAGTCTTGAACTAGGGTCATCACCATGTTCAACACTCTTCTTGGGAGAATTATCGTTTAAGCTCATAAAAAAGGAAAACAATGTATTTAATTCATTATGTACCTCCTTGTCAATTTTAGTAACCTCATCATCTTCATCCAAATTAATCATGATGGGAGGTCAAATGATAATGTCTAAAGAGGGATTTGGCTCCTTTTGTGATATGTTATCTATTTGTTTCAGCGAAGGGGGATACTCATCATGCATTTCCTTAGTCAAGTTTGGAAATTGATTTTCTTTGTTTGTTTCTTCATTAATCTTTCTAGCAAGAGCACAATGCCTATGCCTATGCTCTCGAGCATGTTTGTTTCTTTTAGTACGATTGTCAAGTTGCATTTGTGTAGGAGTGGGTTTATCAACCATATAGGTTTATTTTCTTCCCTAAGGGGAGGAATAGAAGGAACCATGGAAGGTTGTTCAACCACTTTCTCTTTAGCTTTGCAAACTTGTTTTTATTTTAGGAGGCATTACGAGATTTTTTCGTTATCTCTTGGTCTTTTGTAGGAAATAGGAAAAATCATTATGAGATTTTTTTTGTTATTTCTTGGTCTTTTGTAGGAAATAGGCAAAGGGTTTGTCTTAGGTTGGCCTTGGTTATTTGGAATTTTTTTAGGTTAAATCATGGTTTCATCAAGGATGGTAGGCTCGGTTATAGGTTGAGGCATGTTTGTAAGTGATATTTTTGCTATGCATTTCACCTTAAAATTTTGGTAGGATTTGAAAAAGAAGTATTCTCAAGGTTTAATAGGTTCCATAGGCTCAGGCCAAAATAAATCTAATGAAAAGTTTCCACAGGAAGACAAAAGGTTAAAGCCACTATGATACACAATGAAAAATTCATTTTCAAAGGGAAACTTTAAGCATTTATGCACAACTGATGGGACGGCTTCCATAGAGCATAGTCATGGGTAACCAAGCTTCACACTGAATTGATCTGATGTTGAGACTTATGGAGAATGAGACATCTAATATTTGTGATCCTATTTGTAAAGGTAAGGTGATTGATCCCATCATAGGGAAAGCAAATCTGTTATGCATATTTATCCATGCTTTCGGTTTGTCATATGTTTCTTGATAGAGTTCATGCACAAGTAGGAATTCCTTGGTGATCACATTCTCTCCATAGACGAGATCAATTAATATCCCATTAGTGGGCTTGTCATTGATTCATCTAACTATGTAAAGAGACCATCAGGTGCATTTCAAATAATTTCCTTAGATGAGAAAGCAATGTCAAGAGGCTTTTTAGTTCGGCCCTTACGAGGTTGAGTTTTGATCAACGCAATCAAGCATTTTTCAATAGTATCCATAGGACCTTGTTCACTGATATCCATAGAATTTTTTTGAAGTGTATCCTTGTTCTCATCATCCATGTCAACATTCATCATGCATCATTCTTTGTAGTTTCACTAGCTTTGACAAACGAAATATTATGATTAGGCATAGGGTTTGTAAAGATTTGCAAATTTTTTTGGGAGGGGCAATAGACTTATTTCCTTCATCATTAACACCACCAATTGAAATTCGGTCGGAATCAATGAGGTCTTGCACAAGATGTTTAAGATGCTTGCAATGGTCGGTATCATGTCTATTTTTTCGATGATAATGGCAATAAGCATTCAATCTAAAGTTGGGGGGTAGAGGCTTATTAGGATCAGGAGTCTTAATGGGAGGTAACGTGGTCATTTTCTATTCTAAAAGTTGTGACATTGTGTTATGGAGGGTATCGGGTAAGGGAGTGAATTGCCTAGCTAGATCCCCAAATGCAAAAGGAGTTGTCTTCCTTATAGCAGCTACTTGGGTATCAACATGTTGAGTTGTTTTTTTAGGGAGATTAAGTTGAAGGAAGCCTTTATTATATTTTCTAAAATGTTGATATTTTTTTTGGTTTGTGGATTCAAACTTTTTCAAGTCGACTATAGGTGGGTTTTGGTTCACAACTACTAATCAAATTTTGATAATCACGAAGGGCGGTAAATAAGTGCATGAAGGAGGGAAACCTCATCATGTAATCTTATCTTGTATCTTAGTTTGCAAGTTCTCAATGAACATCCTTTGAAGGTGAGGGTCGAGAATCTTTACGTCGATTTGGGAATAAAGCAATTGGTAACGTGAAATAAAGTTGGTAATCTTTTCATCATTTTTTTGCTTACATTGCATCAAATCGGCTAAGGTCATCTTAGGAGTCATATGCACTTGAAAATGGTTTATAAATGCCTCAAAAAATTCATTGAATGAATGAATTGAG
This sequence comes from Sequoia sempervirens, assembly GCA_007258455.2. Lineage (NCBI taxonomy): Eukaryota > Viridiplantae > Streptophyta > Pinopsida > Cupressales > Cupressaceae > Sequoia > Sequoia sempervirens. Next base: position 988,081,075 of record VDFB02281492.1, read on the forward strand.
TTGTTCAGTAATGAGGAAAACTATTCTAGGGCGGTATCCTTCAAGGATCTAGGGAAAAACTTAGCCAAGAGTTTATCCTCAAGAATAAAGTCACTACATAAGGTTGTATAAGTAGAAAAATGGTTAGAAGGATCTCCTGTCCCCCCATATTTATTGAATCTAGTAACCTCTATCCCTTGTGGCATCGAAATTCTCAATATCTCTAAGGATATTGGATTGAATTTGATATAATAAGTAGGTTGGCCATTTTGATTTTGGTTTATGGTGGAAACTTGTTTTTAGAGGGATGAAACAGTTTGCAAAATTTGATTTATGAGAGGATCATTGTTTGCATTTTGAGATGGAGGTAATATGGTAGGGGTGTATATGTGTTTGAGGGACAAGTGAATGGAATGTTTATAGGAGGTAAAGTGGTAGGATATATGATGTGAGATGCCACAAAGGTACTAGGGATGCTAGTGGAAATACCCAAGGAAGGAATCGGATAACTATTAGGTTGTATTGTTGTTGTAACTTGAGGGTTGGTATAGGTAGGAATACAGGCAATGGTTGTGGGAGGAGAAATTTAGGTTCCTCCTTGACTTTTGATATTGTTCGAAGGTAAAGGACAACTACTGTTGAGGTAAGGCGTTGCCCAAAAATTTGAATTATGTTATACACAAAATCCATTTCATCTTCACTTTCAATCATGTGATGTATGTTATCTATGGCAAGGATAGCGGTGGTTGAAATTCTTTCAATACTTATTTGATTTTGTAGGTTTTCTAAGTCTTCGTGAATTTGGATTATGTTTTCTTGTGGAATACTAGCAACCATTGTTTCAACATTTGTTACACTACTTGAAGGTAAAGAGTTGTCAAAGGTATGGTCCATACCTAGTGAACTAGTGTCAACACTAGTAGTGAAAGGGCTAGATAACCCAAGATCCATGATGATTGTGCTATCACGGGATGACATAAGTGTCAAAATTCATCTCACTATAGTATTAGCAATATGAAACCAAGTAGAAAAGCTCATACAAGGGACAATCAAGGAAATTCAAGATGTAATGAACACAAGATAAATGCTATGCTCTAATTTTGATTCAAATGAAATTAAGCTAAATGCAATGAAATGAAGAAAATAGAAACTTTGTGAACTAAAATAGATAACTAACAGCAAATAGAAACATAGAAATAGAGAATTTGACACTGGAAAATGTAGTCTAAAATCTAAAATAGGACTAAATTTCCTAGATGGGCGTATGAGTCCCAATTAGGATTTTTCAAGGGTCTAAATGTTGATGATAGTCACCTTAGAATACCCATAAATTAGGAAAAATATTTTGTATTGGGACTAAATCACCTAGAGGGGCATATGAGTCCCAATTTAGGATTTTTGCAAAGATTTTAGAAAATTCTAAGTGAAGGTTATGATTTCTAGTTTGAATAATTTTTAGGCTAAGTGCAAATGTATATTTTAGATGTTATTCAATGATGAAAGATGCAAAAAATCCAACCTATATGCACTTTCATTAACGTAAGAATTAGAAATCCTGGATGTCAATTAACTAATGCAAACCCTAATGCAAATTTAATGCAAGCTAGATCTAGGATGATGATTCACTCCAAATCAAAATTAAGATGTTCTAAATGCAAGTTCACCAAAATGAAACAAAGGAAAATAGGAGGGGCTATCTATCTTTGAGGAGATAGGGTTCCTATTTCACACTATTTTTTCACTTAAGGAAACCATAGAGATCTCGATCCAAAGATGGAATGTAGAAGAGAGATTTGCTAAAGGGTGTCCTAGCATATGATTAATGACTAAAGATGGGTTCACCACCAAGCTAGGGCTTGGAAAGACTAGTAACATGCAAGATCTAGTGACAAAACCTAATGATGTGCAAAACATCACTAAATGACCTAGAAATGAATACAAAACAAAATGGAAAACTACAGAAGCAAAGAGAGGCACCTTGAAACCTGTAGTAGCTTGAATGAAGACCTAAAATGTTGAAAATTTTGAATTTAATGCAAATTGGGACTCATATGATAGGTTGGGCAATTTAGTCCCAGATTAGGGTTTCTGGGCAGGAACAAAAATTTGGCAGAGATGAGTCTAGAGCACCTGAAATCTAGAAAAATCACTAGACTAGGACTCATATGCCAAAAGTGGCGTACCAATCTTGCTTGGATTTTTCAGAGGGTCAAGACCTGAATTCGATCTTCAATCTCAGCTCTATCTTGTCAACTTGATTTTTGAATCTAAATAGTTGAATTCTACTTTGTAGATGTCTTTTAATGATCTTCTAAACAAGGTGACAACTTTGATGACTTTGCACACTTGACAACGTCTTTCCAATCTTACTCCTTGGAGGGTCTTCAACCTAGATTTGTAAATCACAAACTAAAGAGAGGGAAAAATGTTGTTTTGTTAGTGGAAATGGGTTTGCCTTGGTCAAACCTCATTTTGGTAATCAAACCTTGTAATGAAATAAAATGTAAAGGAGGAATGATGAATGAAAAAAATATAATGTTGGAACTCACCAAACCCTAGGAATAAAGTGTTGCAAACATGTATGATCAATAGCTCCAACAAATGTAGATCTTGACTCTTCCTTGAATGTGATAGATCTATAATTAAGTATTTGCTTGAATCATGAAACCCTGCATCACAAATGTTAGCTCAAAAATAAAACATGATGCATGATTACTTTGACATGATGCTTGATACTTGAATAATGCTCGAAAACACTTGATAATTATCTCTTGAAGGTTATTGAATGCTCTTGAATGCTCTCATAAACTCTTATAATCACCAATTTTCTATATGGATGCTTATTCAAATTACTAAGATAAAATATGTAAAATAACATTGTATTTATACTTGTTTATGCCAAATTTCCTGAAATTACAACACTACAAGCCGAAATTAGATCTAGGAGAATAAAATCTCGCCAAGAATTTGAATTTAATTTAATTTTAAGCCATACGAGACTCATATGCTAGAAGTGGCATATGGGTCCCATTAGGCTAGGTTATGGGACACATTTTTCAAGAAATGCTTAGATTCATGTGAAATCCAAATTGGGGCCCCAAAACTTAGGTGGGACCCATATGCCCAAGGTGGCATATGAGTCCCAAATCACTAAATCTAGGCCACACAATCCAAAAAGACATGAATTATGATTGGATGCTAGTTTATGTCAGGATTATCCGTAGAAAGATACATTAATTAAGGCTTGTGGATGTAAAATAAAGCCAAATAAGGCATAAAAAAAACCAATTTATTAATGAAACTCTAGATTAGTGTGAAAGTGTGGTACAACACTTTACAACACCCTAAATAAGGCACAACTGAATCCATTTAGTTTACAAGGTCCCAAGACCTAATGTGAATGTGTTAAACACATTACAACACTAAATCAAGGCAACATTAAGCTCAATTGAACAAGGAGGGCCTAAACAAGCATGAAAATGTAGAGGGATACATTTTTTGTTGCCACAATACTTTATACAACAGCATCAGCCCATGCTCTTGTAGCATTGTTGCCTTAACTTGAGACAACAGTGGTAGAGAACATCTTGTTTTTTATATTAGTCAAACCCTAATTGATTATGAGACATGATATACAATGATAAAAAAAATGTTTGGCTCTCATATTTGATACTAGTAAATTGAGACATTACTTATCGAACATTGAAATTTGCATGATGAAAAAATTCAATCCTTTAAAACACCTCTTTGCTAAAACAGATTTATCGGGACGCTTAGATAAGTGGGTTATGTTGTTAACTGAGTTTGATCTTAAAATTTTCTCTCAAAAGGAAATCAAAGGACAAGCCTTGATCAACCAATTATCTGATGTTCCCTCTCCCTGGCGAGTGTTACCTAATATAGGTCATCATTCCCCGATGAGAATGTGTTGACAATTCAAAAAGAAAAAGAAACATGGGAATTATACTTTGATGGTTCTAAGTGTCAAATGGCTCTGAGGAAGGGATTACATTAATTCCTCCCTCAGGTAAGCCTATTCCCTTATCTTTGCATTTAAACCTCCTAAGTATAAATAACACTATAGAATATGAAGCTTTAATAGCTAGTATACATGCAGCGCTAGAATTAGATGCCAAACACATTTCTATATTCAGTGATTTCCTCATAGTTATTAAACAAATAAATGGTGCATATCAAGAAAAGCATGGTAAGCTCATTTGATATAAGGACCTCACAATGACATTATTAGACAAATTTAAATCATATACGATTGACAACATACCACGAAAGGATAATCGGGATGCAGATGCAATGGCAAGCGCTACTTCCCTTGTATCTCCTAAATATCCTTTTGTTGACTTCACATTTACAGTTCAAATGATATGGATATTGTCGATAGATGATAAAAGCAAGGAAGTGTTATTAATTGATACATAAAATTCTAGCAAATGGTACACAATGATATTCAACTATTTAAAAGATGGTACCCTTCCTAAGCCTACAACTAAGAACACTTGAGCTTGTCTTTCAAAACTCGCATCTAAGTGTATAATCCTTGTGGACATTTTATATATAAGATCATTCGATGGTATTTTACTTAAATTTCTTAAACAATCTAAAATCCCTATAGCACTTGAATAATTTCACGTAGGTGCTTGTGGGGGGCATGTTGGAGAAAGATCGTTAGTTCAAAAATTGGTTCATATAGGATATTATTGGAGACATATGGAACAATATTGTTTTGCGTACGTGAAAAAATTCCATAAATTTCAAGAACATATAATTTTATTCATGCTCCTACTTCCAAGCTTCGTGCCCAAGTTCCTATTTGGCCATTCTCAGTTTGGGGTTTGGATCTTATTGGAAACATATTATTGCCTTCTTCCACTAGACATATGTTTATCATTACTACAACTGACTATTTTACAAAATGGGTAGAAGCAATCCCTCTTCATTCCATGACAATCAATGCAATATGTCATTTCATAATAGAACACATTATTGCTCACTTTGGTCTCCCTTCCACATTGATTCCAAATAATGGGACTCCATTTAAGAAAAATGACATGAAGAATTTCTTAGAAATATTTAATATTCAACATCACTTTTCAATGCCATATTACCCATAATCAAATGGACAAGCGGAATTGACTAAAAAGGCTCTTGAACAAATTCTATGAAAAATAGTAAGCATAATAAATATTTCCATACTCAATTAACCTATGCATTATGGGCTTATCGTACGAGCGTTAAAGCATCTACTGGAAATACTCCCTATAACCTTGTTTATGGTGCTGAGGTAATAATTCCCTTAGAGCTAGAGATTCCTTCCTTCCTAAGAATAGCTCTTAAAGGGATTATATATGATACTACTTATAAAGAGCAACGGTTGAATCAGGTTGAAATGCTTGATGAATGACATATCAACACTAACGAGCATCTTCAATCTCATTCCAAAAAATGCAACATGATTATAACGATAATGTCATCCTTCGTAAATTTAGATAAGGTGACTTGGTGTTATATAAAAACCAACGTAATGTTAATGTTCTTCCAAATGAAAAAAGGAAAATTCAGCCCTCGTTGGTTAAGACCTTATGTCATCAAAGAAAAATATGGTTCTAGAGCCTACACGTTAATGTAAATGGATGGTACACTTGGGTAAGTGCACCAAGATGGTTCCCAAAAAGGGGGCTTAAGTGGCCACTTTTTTTCTAAAATCAGGAAATGCTGACCTTGGCCGTGAAATTGAGGATAGTTACACTCAAAATTTTGAGATGGAACTAAAACAAGGATCGAAGTGCTCTAAGTCTACTTTCTAAACTACTAATTTATTTTTAAAATGGTTGAGATTAAGGGGTTCAATAGAGGGATGTACACAAATTGGTGTTGTTTTTGTCATAAAAACATAACATAGCAACTCTTGTACTACCTGAGCACGGTGAACTTTTTTTAGTATTTTTAAAATCGCTATGGTTAGAAGTTAGCTAAAACATCTAGTTGATGCACAATTTTTCTGATAATTTTTTAATGAATATTTGATTTTTTACTAATTTTCTAAGTGGGGACTTTGTAAAAAGCAGAATTTTGGCCGTGCTCCCCCTACAAATTTTGGAAAGTAATAGATTTTTTTTAATTTTTATTTTTTAAAATTTGTAGAATGGAGTCTAGTTTCTAAAAATGTAATTTATTTGAGATTTTGATGAACGCTTAATTTATAACAAAAAAAAAAC